>PVJL010007572.1:0-76587 GCA_004026885.1 Lyroderma lyra | reverse complement strand
GTTCACAGAGTTCCTTTTTTCTGTCGTTTATATCCTTTTTTATGTTATTTATCTCAGCTATGGTGTTCTGCCAATAGGTTTTCATTTCTCTCACAGCCTTTAGAATGGCAGCTTTAAATTCTCCGTCACTTAAGTGAGTCCCTTCCAGTTGTAACAGGCTATCTTCTAGGTGAATTTCATGTTCTTTCTGAGGAGTTTTTAGTTTTTAAGGAATTCATCCTGTCCACTGGGTTCTTCCTCTTTGACATGAGGGCTTTATGTTCACTGCCCAGATTATTGCTTTTGTGGTGTCTTGCTGTAGGGCAGACACTAGGTGGCACTGGGGGTCAAGTTTTGCGGGAGAGGGGGCTGTTTTTTTCTTGTTTCTGATCTCCTACTGTGTTTGGAGGCTATGCGCATATATCCTGGAGAGAGGCCAACAAAAGGCTTTCGGCCCTTTGCTGGGGAAAATCAGTCTTTCTTCCCAGCCCTGATTCAGTACCTGGCTGTCTAAAGGCTCACACTGCTTTCGGAACTCTGGGGTGCACGAGGAAGTGCCTGTTCCATAAGTCCAAAGCTGTGGGCCTGGCCTGAGACAGCAGGGTCGCCTTTGCAGCAGGCTGGGAACAGGAAGTGCAGCCCTGTGTAGGTCTCCAGGGGGCTTAGAACTGGAGTATTATCTTTGCAGTTCAGTGTCCTCGCTCAGCCCTTCTACCACTCAAAAGTTCCAGAGGCTGGCTCCCAAACTCCTTCCGTCCCCAGCTCCCCAGTCTCTCTCCCCTCCCCCAAACTGCGCAGCTCCAAATAGTCAGCAGGGATCGCATCCCGCGTGGTCCGTCTCTGCTTCCTTCCCTCTCCCCGACTCGCCCCTTTCTCGCCAGCCTTCAGGTTTTTACTTGCGATTTGTGGATTTCTCAGCAGCCGGTTTGTCACTCAGGGTCCTCTTTCTTGGCTCCTGGACGGCCGTTCAATTTTGTTTTCTGGGAGAGGCTTTAGGAACCTCCTCTCCAGTCGCCATCTTGTCTTCTCTTTCACTTTTATTTTCTTTGGCTATAAGGGTTATGCCCATCTGGGTGTGGGGCCAATTGATTGACAAATTTGATTGACATGGTGCCTATTATGTAACCTCTTCTAATTGTGTATGTTCTTTCCCAGAGTTCAGTCTGTTATAATGATATTAATGAACTCTGGGCATATGTATGTTATTACAATGATGGTATAATGAGGCCTAGGTGAGATGAAGGTCGTTGTAACTCTCACTGCACAAGTGTTAGGAACTGGCTCAAAGTGGTTGGCTTCTCGTGTCCTCTAACTTCCTTGTATTTCCCTGGAACTTCCTCCTGTGACTGCTTAGCCTGGAGCAGAAATTACTAGTGAAAGGGTGGTATCAAGGTGGTCACTATTCCACAAGGGCAAGTCTCATGGTAGGGGTCCCGAGATTCCCCCTATTCTATCTGCCTTCCTCACATTCTCTTGAGAAATGTGATCCCCACAAATCTCTATGGGAAGCTGAGGGACTGGGAGGGTCTCATCTTCTGTATCCGCTTCCTGCTGAGGATGGTTGTTGTCCCTACCTATTGGGGATCCACGGTACTCTCACCCTACCTCATCTAAAGGGGAAAGGGCTTGAGGTCCACCATGTTGACTTCTTTGATCATGATGAGCTGGAAGCCTGTTGGGGTATCATTTGTATCCCGATGGTCCCTAGATGAAGAGAAATTAATTCAATTAATAGTTTAAAATGTCTTGACCCAAGAAATAGGTCTCAAAGCCCTGTCATTGTGATTAAAGTCCATGGGGCCTGCAGGTTGTTAACTTCTGGCCTAGCTGGTCATTCAGGTGTTATCCCCTGTCTCAGTTCAGAAAGCCCTGGAAGGGGTGCTAGCCTTATCCTACCTCCTAGGAGTGTACTTTCTTTTCAATACATTATTTCTTTGTTTCATTTCTACATTCTGGTGTGTGTCTCCTTCAATTCTTTGCTTGAGATACCAAGAACCTTGACACAATGCCAATGAGAACACCCCATTTTCTGGTAACAGCTAGGGGATGTATTTTCTTTTTGAATTTGAGGTTTCAGATCTTTCCATAGGTTTGGAAAGTTCTTGTCTACTGTATGTATGAGCATGCTCTCTGTAGAATTTTTTTCTGCCCTTTCTCCTAAGTCTATTATTCTAATATTGTTCCTTTCTAATAGATTCAGATAGTTCTTATAGAGTTCTTTCAATCCTTTTGACTCTGTAGTCTCTATCTTCTTCTTTCTGAGTTGTTTTCATGTTCTAATCTTCAATATCACTAATTCTTTTTTCTATCTGGTTGGTCCTGTTTCCTAAGGCAGTTTTTTCATTTCTCGCTTCTTTTATTGTATTATTTATCTCTCAAATTTTCACGTTACTTATTCATAAACTTTCAATTTCTTTGTTAAATTGTTCCTTTTGTTCACAAATTGCCTTTCTGAAATTATTATCTCAGCTATTGTGTTCTGCCAATATGTTTTCATATCTCTGAGAGCCTTTAGAACTACACCCTTGTAGTCTCTGTCACTTATTAGATTTTTAGATCTATATAATTCTTTTCTATAGATTTTTTATCTTTCTGAGCAGCTTTGAGTCCTAAGGTATTCATAGTGTTTCTCTGTTCAGTGGTGGGAGACACCACAGCCTTTTTGTGTATGAGAGCTTTTTCTGTGACAGTTTTAGGGAGGTCTCTTCTTTGTTCATTTGGAATCACTGTAGTATCTTGCTGTAGAGCAGACACTAGGTGGCGCTGAGGGGCAAGCTTTGGGAGAGAGTTAGGGGAAGTCCCTAAGCCTTGCCTCTGGCCTCCACCTGGGCTTAGGTGCGGGGCAGTCCTCAGACTCTGCTTCCTGCGGTTCATCAGGGAAGTGGGGGAAGAGGGCTGAGGCTGAAGGAATGCAAGCCAATGCCACTCATGTTGGTCAGGATGAGTGCCTGCCACTCAGCCTTTCTCCCTTCTTCTGAGCCTGCGTTTTATTCAGGACTGTTTTCAGCATTTCCATAGCAGGCAGCCACTCTCAATTTCAAGTGGCCAGAGCCACAGTGTTGCAGCTGGGGGCCCTATTCCTGCCTAGGGCAGTTCAGATGTTTTCTTTAGCCTCTGTGCCACCCAGGACGTGGCTCCCGGACTATGTCCCTAACATGTGTTGCTAGGTCCTACTCCCCAACAGTCTCACCTCCACCCTTGTTGCCCCCCCACCCCATATAGTTTTGCTTCTCAGCCAGTGTTCTTTGACTTTTTCCTAGTTCCTTCAGTTAGCCAAGGTCAGGTCAGGTCACAATCATCCCTGCTCCCTTCCTTCTCTCCTGCTTGCCTCCTCCTTCTCTAACCTTCAGGTGTTTTCTTGCAATGTATGGATCTCTTAGCTGTCAGTGTGCCTCTCAGTGTTTCCTGTGTTGGATCCCAGTATTTTTCAGGAGAGATTGCAGGGATCCCCTCTCTGGTTGCCATCTTGCCAAGCTCTCCCTGTAGGTCAAAACCTGACTTTTAATGTATGAAATGTAGGTCCAGAATCAATCTCCTGTTCAGCCTACTTGACAGAAATCATAGACACACTTCTCAGGTTTCTATAGATTCACACATAATACCTCCATGCTTATAATGAGAAGTAGGATGAATCTATAGGAATCACCTGACCATGTGCAGAAACTGTGAATTTAATAGCAGCTACTGTAACAGAAATATTTCCTCTAACACCAGGGATATTAAGTACTTAACACATTTCATACTTGTGTCTCTATTGAGACTTTTTCCACTTCATGTTAGAAATGCAAAGATTACAATAAGAAATATAAAAAATAGGGGCAGAAGAACTAAACAGACACCTCTCCCATGAAGAAATACAAATGGCCAGCAGACATATGAAAAAATGCTCATCCTCATTAGCTATCAGGGAAATGCAAATCAAAACCACAATGAGATATCACCTCATACCTGTTAGAATGGCTATTATCAACAAAAGAAGGAATAACAAGTGCTGGAGAGGATGTGGAGAAAAAGGAACTCTGGTACGCTGCTGGTGGGAGTGCAAACAGTACAACCACTGTGGAAGGCAGTGTAGAAGTTCCTCAAAAAATTGGGAATGGAGCTACCATTTGACCCAGCAATCCCCCTTCTGGGGATCTACCCAAAGAACATGAAAACCTTTGTCCGCAAAGACTTATGTACCCCACTGTTCATCGCAGGGCTGCTCACAGTGGCCAAAACATGGAAACAACCAAAGTGCCCTGTGACAGATGACTGGATAAAGAAGCTGTGGTACATATACACAATGGGATATTATTCAGCTATAAGAAAAGATGAAATATTGCCATTTGCAACAAAATGGATGGACCTGGAGGTCATCATGCTTAGTGAAATAAGCCAGACAGAAAAAACAAAGAACCATATGACTTCACTCATATGCGGAATATAAAATGAAAGCCAAGAAAAAAGAAATGAAGAAACAAATAACCCATGGACAGAATCAATAGTTTAATGTTTATTTGGGGACGAGAGGGTTGGGGAGGGGAGAAAGGAGAGGGGGTGGGGGGGAAGCTAAATATAAGGTGATGGAAAGAGAAGTCCCATTAGGTGGTGAACTGATTATACATCAAGTTGACAATGCACTGTAGAATTGTATGCCTGAAACCTATGTAATCCTTGCTAACAGATGTCACCCCAATAAGTCTAACAATTAAAGTGAATTAAAAAAACGAAATATAAAAAATATATAACTGTATACATTTGAGAAAACTAGGTTCAAATGTATCATGATATTTCTGTTGCGTTTAAATATAGTATCAATCCAGAAAATGTATGTTGTTCATAAAATACACAAATTTTGCCTTAATATTCCATTTTGCATCTGTCTCATATTTTAATATCTTTCACACAAATCTTATCTTACTGGTATTTTCATTAACTTAAGTATAAATAAATAGATATATATGTGATCTCAAGTTAATAATAATGTTTATTTCTATGATACACTATTTATCATTGTTACCTTTCCCAAAGTTCCTTTGACTCCTGCCATTGTACATTTATTTCTGAAATAAATGAACGGAGTTTTTCTGTTGCCATCCTAATATTGTGCAAATCTTGTATTCACTAAACCCAGCTTGTCATGGGCAGGTACCTGCAGTTTTATTCTGCAGTTAATGTACCTACATTTTATTATACTCTTTAGAGATTTATTCACAGCTTGTATTTGCCTATGAAATAAGTCCTCATAAATAAGTGGAGCCTTGCCAGTAACAAAGTTTAAAAGAATAATACCAGCAATCTAAATTAAAATAAGTGCAAAAACAAAACAAAATTGAGTTATTCATTTGAAGATCACAGATAACTAGTATTTTAGAGTATTGTGGATTGATTCACTATGTCTTTTTACCAGCCCAGCAGGATCAAACCCCAACTTGTCCACCATCAGTGATGAATATAGACAAAACTGTTAACCTCTTTGTGCCCATGTTGTCCTGATCTTTAGGAGACATGCAATAGTGCTGCCTCATGAATTTGTGAGAGACAAAGAAGTGACCACATGTGTAGCCTCCACAGCAGTGATTCATGGTTTGAATGTGTTCTTTAGCACTTTCTGGTAGCCCCTGTGGTAGCAATCCCACAAGGACTCTACAAATGCAAATGGAAGATAGTATCTGCTATCTGCTTCATCAAGAGGCTATAGAACTGGCCCTCAAGGAAAGACTTGCCAGCGGAGCTGCAGCTGCATGACCAGGAGATCTCCAAGTAAACTCAGCCTCCTCCCAGGCTCTCTGTGGGCCCCAGCCACAAACTCTCCAACAATTACTACTGCACATGTGACAGCCACTGGGAAGCCATGCCACCCCCAATCATCATGTCTTCACAGAAGGGGTTGGTATTAGGTAAGCCGGCAAAAAGCTCAGCTCTAGTAGCCACTGAGGAAGATCATGATGCCAACTTCTTTCATACAGACCTGGGAGCTGTCCCAGGACAAGCCTTACTATGACACTGTGTTCTGGGCCTCTTGGCTGGGCCCTCATGGCCACTCAAGTGCTTCTCCTTCTTGTCTTGTCTTCCAGGACAACATAATCTAATTTATGGCAAATATATCATGCTCTCCAGTAAAAAAAAATGTGTTCTTTAATGATTACACATTCAAACTCTTGTCAGCCTCTAAATAAGAGAAAAACTTTAAGCCATAATTGAAAGTAGGAACTGTTGGTAAATGGAGAATATTGGGTTTCAGTGGACATGATGCATGTGTCTTATGCCTCATAGGCCAATGCAAGATCCTCTATTCTAGCTCAGAAGATAAATGTCCACCACTGAGAACTGACAGGATAGGAGCCAGGGATTAGGAATAATCAGAATCCTGGAAGTTTTCTCTTTTTTACCACCATCTCTTCCTTTATTTCACTGGGTAGATGCAAAGGGCCACAGATTTGATTGTCAAGAAAGAACCTGGTTGAGGCCAACTCTTTGGTCCTGATTTCTAGAAGAATCCACTATAAAATTTCATCTTTTGGGTTGTATTATATTCTCAGTAATTATTTTTTGGTCTAAAATATTTTTTATTTGTTTCAGGTGTACAAAACAATATAGTGATTGAATACATATATACCTCATAAATTGATGACCCCAATAAATCTATTAGTCACCTGAAACTGTACATTGTTTTTAAAATATTACTATGTTCCCTATGCTGTATCATATAGTGCTATAATGATTTTTATAAATAATATTTGACCTTCAATATTATTGTATATTCATTTCAGGTATACAGTGTAGTGGTTAGACATTTATATAATTTATAAAGTGATACCCTGATAAACCTAGTACTCATCTGACACCAAACATAGTTATTACCATATTATTAACTATATTTCCCATACTGTACTTTACATTCCTATAACTATTTTGTACTTCCTAATCCCTTCACTTTTCTCCCCCAACTTCCAAACACCTGCCCATGTGGCAACTATCAGGTTTTTCTTTGTTTCTATGGTACTGTATTTGTTTTGTTTGTTCATTTGTTCTTTACATTCCACATGTAAGTGATATCATATGGACTTTCTCAGCCTGGCTTGTTTCCTTTGGCACAATAGTTTTTAGGTCTACCCATGTTATTGCAAATGGTAAGGTTTCATTTTTTATGACCAAGTAATATTCCAATGTGTGTGTGTGTGTGTGTGTGTGTGTGTGTGTGTGTGTGTGTATTGCATCTTCTTTTTTTAAAAAATATTTTTATTTTAGACTTATAGAGGTAACATTGGTTATCAAGAGTAACATAGTTCCCAGGTGTACAATTCTACAGTGCATCATCTATCTGTTGCATTATATGTTCACCACTCAGTGTGAGTTCTCTTTCCATCACCATATATTTGGCTCCCTCTCCCTCTTCTTCTGCCCCCTCCCTCTTCTCCCACCCCCTCCCTACTTGCCCCAGGTAACCACTAAACTATTGACTGTGTCTATGAGGTTTTTTGTTTGTTTTTTCTTTGTTGCTTTCAGTTTTATATTCTGCATATGAGTGAAGTCATATAGTTCTTGGTTTTTTCTGTCTGGCTTATTTTGCTTAGCATGATGATCTCTAGGTCCATCCATTTTGTTGCAAATGGCAGTATTTCATTTTTTTTCTTTTTTTTTAAATTCATTTTTATTGTTAGACTTATTGGGGTGACATCTGTTAGCAAGGATTACATAGGTTTCAGGCATACAATTCTACAGTGCATTGTCAACTTGATGTATAATAAGTTCACCACTTAATGTGACTTCTCATTTTTTCTTATAGCTGAGATATTCTATTGTATATATGTACCACAGCTTCTTTATCCAGTCATCTATTGAAGGGCACTTTGCTTGTTTCCATGTCTTGGCCACTGTGAACAGTGCTGCAATAAATATTAGGGCATCTAAGTCTTTGCTCACTAAATTTTCAAGTTTTTTGGGGAAATACCCAGAAAGGGGATTGATGGGTCATACAGTAACTTCATTCCCAATTTTCTGAGGAGCCTCCACACCATCTTCCATAGTGGTTGTACCAATTTGCATTCCCACTAGCCCTGTGTGAGAGTTCCTTTTTCTCTATGACCTCTCTAGCACTTGTTATTACTTGTCATGTTAATAAGTACTCTAAAAGGTGTAAGGTGGTATCTCATTGTGGCTTTGATTTCCATTTCTCTGATAGCTAATGAGATTGAGCAGTTTTTCTTATGTCTGTTGGCCATTTGTATTTCTTTGTGGAAAAAGTGTCTGTTTAGTTCTTCTGCCCACTTTTTAATTGGGTTGTTTGTTTTTTTTTGTTGTTAAGTCATATTAGTTCTTTATATATTTTACACATTAGACCCTTATCAGATGCATTGTTTGCTAATATTTTGTCCCATTTGGTTGACTGTCTTGTTACTTTGTTGATTTTTTTTTTCTGTGCAGAAGCTTTTTAGTTTGATATAGTCCCATTCATTTATTTTTGCTTTTACTACCCTTGCCTTTGAGGTCAGGTTCATGAAGTTTTCCCTGAACCTGAGGTCTATAAATTTAGTACCAGGTTTTTCCTCTACAGTTTATTGTTTTGGGTCTTATATGGAGGTCTTTAATCTATTTTGAGTTAATTTTAGTATGTGGTAGAGTTCACAGCTCAGATTCATTCTTTTGCATGTGTTTTTTTAGTTTTCCCAGCACCACCTACTGAAGAGCCTGTCTTTTCCCCATTGCATATTGTTTTCTCCTTTATCAAAAATTATTTGTTCATAAATTTGTGGATTTATTTCTGGGTTTTTCGTTCTGTCCAATTGGTCTGTGTGTTTGTTTTCCTGCCAATATCAAACTATTTTAATTTTTAATGTTTTGTAGTATATATCAAAATTGGGGAGTGTGATACCACCAGTCTTATTCTTTTTATGTACCATTGCTTTGGCAATTCGAGGTCTTTTGTGGTTCCATACAAATCTGATAATGTTTTTATCTATTTCATGAAAGTGTGATTGTGGGATTTTGATGGGAATTTCATTAAATCTGTAAATTGCTTTGGGTAATATTTCCATTTTAACAATGTTAAGCCTTTCTACTTATGAACATGGAATATCTTTCCATTTCTTTGTGTTCTCTTCAACTTACTTTCAAAAGTGTCTTACAGATTTTCATGTAGAAATTCATTACATTCTTAATTAATTCCAAGGTATTTCATTCTTTTTGTTGTGATAGCAAAAGATATTGGCTCTCTCATTTCTTTTTCTGAAGATTCATTTTTTGTATATAGAAATGCTGTTGATTTTTATACATTAATTTTTGTATCCTGCAACTTTACTGTATTGGTTTATTGTTTCTAATAGTTCCTGGTGGAATCTTTGGAAGTTTCTATATAAAGGATCATGTCATCTGCAAATAATGACAATTTCATCTCTTCTCTCCTGATTTTTAGGGGAATGGACTTCAGTTTTTTTCCATTCAGTATGATATTAGCTGAGGGTTTGTCATATATGCTCTTTATTATGTTGAGGTACTTCCTTCTATACCCATTTTATTAGTGTTTTGATCATAAATGGATGTTGTTTCTTGTCAAATGCTTTTTCTGCACCAATTGATATGATCTTATGGTCTTTGTCTTTTATTTTGTTTATGTGGTGTATCACATTGATTGATTTTCATACATTGAACCATGTTTGTGTTCCTGGGATGAATGCCACTTGATCTTGATGTATGACATTTTTGATGGATTGTTGTATTCAATTTGCTAATATTTTGTTTAGAATTTTTGTATCTGTTCATCAGAGATATCAGTTTATAGTTTTCTTTTTGTTATGTGTGTTGTCTTTATAAGGCTTTGGTATTAGGGTAATGTTGGCCTCATAGAATGAATTAGAATGTATTGCCTAATCTTCAATTTTTTTGTAAGAGTCTGAGGAGGCTAGATGTTAAGTCTTCTTTGAATGCTTGGTAAAAATCATTGGTGAAACCATGTGGTCTGGGTTTTTTTTGTCTCTATGGAGGTTATAGATAGTAATTTAAATTTCTTTACTATTGATTGGCCTATTTAGATTTTTCACTTCTTTTTGGTTCACTCTAGGTAGGCTATAGATTTCTAGAAACTTGTCTGTTTCTTCTAGCTTGTTAAATTTGGTGGCATAAAGTCCTTAATAGTATTTTCTTATAATCCTTTGTATTTCTGTAGTATCAGTAGTAATTTCTCTCCATTCATGTCTAATTTTGGATATTTGTGTCCTTTCCTTTTGTCCTTTGGGGTTTGTCAATTTTGTTGACTTTATCAAAGAACCTGCTCTTTGTAGCCATAATTTTTCCTATTGTCTTTCTGTTCTCTGTTTCATTTAGCTCTGCTTTAATTTTTATTATTTTTTTCTTCTGCTGACTTTGGGTGTTTTCTATTCTTATTTTTCTAGTTCTTTAAGATGAGATGTTAGGATGTTTACTAGTGCTTTATCTTGTTTCTTAAGATAGGGCTGTAATGATAGAAATTTCCCTCATATTACTGCTTTCGCTGTGTCCCAACAATTTTGGTATGTTGTATTTTCATTGTCATTAGTTTCCGTGTTTTTTAATCCCTTCTTTTATTTGTTCTTTGATCCAGTCATTTTTTAATAAGATGTTCTTTAATCTCCATGTATATGTAATTTTTTCTGCTTTGCTTTTACAGTTGATCTCCTATTTCAGAGCTTTGTGATCTGAGAATACACTGGGTATGATTTCAATCTTCTTGAATTTGCTGAGGCTACTTTTGTTTTCCAGTAGTCTATCCTTGAGAATGTTCCATGTGCACTAGAAAAAAAGGTATAGTCTTATTTTGCTGGATGAAGTATCCTGTAAATGTCGATTACATCCAGTTGCTGTAATGTGTCATTTAAAGCTAATATTTCCTTATTTATTTTCTGTTTCGATGATCTGTTCATGGCTGTTAAGGGGTTATTTAGGTCTCCTACAATGATTGTGCTTCTATAAATTTCTTCTTTCAGATCTTTTAGTAGTTGCTTTATATATTTTTGTTCTTCCTGATTGGGAGCATATATATTAATTAGTGTCAAGTCTTCTTGTTGTTATATTGGGCCTTTTGTCACTATGTAACATCCATCTTTTTCTCTTGTTATCTTTTTTAACCTGAAGTTTGTTTCATCAGATATCAGTATGGTAACTTCTGCTTTTCTCTGGTTACCATTTCCTTGGAGTATTGTTTTCCATCCTTTCACTCTGAGTCTGTTTGTCCTTATGGCTCAGATGTGTCTCTTGGAGACAGCATATGGATAGGTTTTGTTTTTTAATACAGTCTGCTACTCTGTGTGTTTTTATTGGTGAGTTCAATCCATTAACATTTAGAGTGATGCTTGATATATGAGGATTTACTATGACCATTACTTTCCATTTTTTTATGACTCATCTTTTTTTTTTATTGCTTCCCTAGGCGGGGATCAAACTTTTGGTGGTGATAGCACCAAAGCCTAGCCACTATACCACCAGGGAACCCCTTTACTTTTCTTTTTTAATTTTTATTTTTTTATATTGTCCTAACTCTATTCCATTTATTGTGATGTTTTGTTTCAGGTTGAAGAGCCCTCTTCAGTATTTCTTGAAGTTCTGGTTTTATGCTTGTGAATTCCCTCAGCTTCTGTGTGTCTGAGAAATTCTTTATTACTCCTTCATATCTTACGGATAAGTTTGCTGGATAATTTATTCTTGGCTAAAGTTTCTCTCTTTTAATATTTTGAATATTTGATTCCCCTTCCTCCTGGCTTGTAGAGTTTTTGCTGAGAAGCCTGATGCCATCCTGATGGGTTTACCTCTAAAGGTTACAGTTCTTTTTCCCCTAGCTGCCTTGAGAATTGTCTCTTTGTCTTTGGTTTTTGACATCTTCAATACAATATGTCTTGGAGAAGATCTGCCAGGCTCCCGGTATCTATAGAACCAATTTTCTTTTTGAATTTGGGGTTCTAGATCTTTCTATATGTTTCCAAAGTTCTCATTTACTATTTGTTTGAGTATACTCTTTGTAGAGTACTCTGCTCCTTCTTCCAATCCTATTATCCTGATGTTGTTTTGTCTCATGCAGTCAGATAGTTCTTGCAGTCATTTCAGTTATTTTGCTTCTGTATTCCCTATCTTCCTCTTTCTGAGATGTTTCCATGTTCCAATCTTCAATATCACTAATGCTTTCCTCCATCTGGTTGGCCCTGTTTTCTATGGCAGTTATTTCATTTCTCACTTCTTTTATTATATTATTTATCTCTCAAATTTACATCTCATTTTTCCTTATAGTTTGAAATTCTTTGTTAAACTATTCTTTTTGTTCATGGATTCCTTTCTGAGATCATTCATCACAGTTGTGGTGCTTTGCCAATATGTTTTCATTTCTCTGAGAGTTTTTAGAACAGCTATTTTATGTTCTCTGTCAGTTCATAAATTTCTAGATCTATAAGATCTTTTTCTGGAGATTTTTCATCTTCTTTTTGAGCAGCTTTAAATTCTAAGACACTCATTGGTCTGTTGTGTTCTTCTTAGGCATGAGGACTTTATTTCTAGCAGAGCCCAGGAGATCACTTTATTTCTCTGATTAGTATATTTTGTGATGTCTTGCTGTACAGCAGACATTAGATGGCACTGAAGTGCAAGTTTTTGGAGAGAGGGAAGGTGTTTAAGTCATATCTCTCGTCTCCACCAGTATTTTGAGGCAGGGCATGGTGGTCTGCAGTCTCTCCATTTCCTGTAGTTCGTTGGTGAAACTTTAGTGTTTTCTTGCAATGCGTGACTTTCTCAGTTTTCTCTGTACCACTCAGGATTTCCCATGTTGTATCCTGGTTGGCCACTTAATTGTATTTTCTTGGAGAGGTTTTAGGAACCTCCTCCTCACCAACTTGCCCATCTCTCTTGCATCTTCTTTAAGCAATTATCTATTGATGGGCATTTCGGTTGCTTCCATATCTTGGCTATTATATATAGTGCTGCATTGAACATAGGGGTGTACATGTTTTTGAATTAGTGTTTTGAATTTTTTCAGATAAATACAAAGGGGTGCAATTGCTGGGTCATATATTAGTTCTACTTTTAAAATTTTGAGGAACCTCTATATTGTTTTCCATAGTAGCTGTACCAATTTGCAATCCCAGCAGCAGTTCACAAGAGTTCCCTTTTCTCTACATCCTTGTCAACATTTGTTTGTTTATTTATTGGTAACAATCATTCTTACAGCAATGAGGTAATATCCCATTGTGGTTTTTATTTGCATTTCTCTGATGATAAGTGACATTGAACATCTTTTCATCTACCTGTTGCTCGTTTGTTTCAACTACTCGGTCAATTTTTTAATTGGACTGTCTTTTTTTTATTGTTAAATTTATTGGGGTGACAATGATTAGCAAAGATTACATAGTTTCCAGGTGTACAATTCTACAGTGCATCATCTGTGTTGCATTAAGTGTTCTCCACCCAGAGTCAGTTCTCTTTTCATCCATATATTTGACTCCCCCTCCCTTCTCTCCCACCATCTTGCCCCTTACCCTTAGGTAACCTATAAAGTATTGACTGTTCATGAGTTTTATTTCTTTGTTGCTTTCAGTTTTGTATTCCACAAATGAGTGAAGTCATATGGTTCTTGTTGTTTTCTATCTGGCTTATTTCACCTAGCATGATGATCTCAGGGCCCATACATTTTGACACATATGGTAGTATTTCATCTTTTTCTTATAGCTCAGTAATATTCCATTGTATATATGTACCACAGGTTCTCTATTTAGTCATCTATCAAAGGGAACTTTAATTGTTTTCATGACTTGGCCACTGTGAATAGTGATGCAATTAACATTGGGGTACATAAGTCTTTGCAAACTAAGTTTTTCAAATTTTGGAAGGAGATTCCCAGAAGGGAAATTGCTGGGTGACTTGGTAACTTCATTCCTAATTTTCTGAGCACACTCCACACTGTCCTCTTAATGGTAGTACCAATTTGTATTCTCATGGGTAGTGTGGGAGAGTTTTGTTTTTTGTTTTTTGTTTTCTCTACTGTCTCTCAGGCACTTGTTATTCTTTGTCTTGTTGATAATGGTTATTCTAACAGGTGTGAGATGGTATCTTCTTGTGGTTTTCATTTGCATTTTACTAATAGCTAATAAAGTTGAGCATTTTTTCATATGTTTATTGGCCATTTGTATGTCTTCCTGAGTGAATTGTTTGTTCAGGTCCTCTGGCCACTTTTTAATTAAGTTGTTTGTTTTTTCAATGTTGAGTCATAACAGATATTATATATTTTAGATATTAGTTTCTTATCAGATGTATTGATTACAAATATTTTCTTCCATTCAGTTGACTGTCTCTGTGCTTTGTTGATGGTTTCCGTGCTGTGCAGAAACTTTTTGGTTTAATATAGTCCCATTCATTTATGTTTTCTTTTATTTCTGTTGCCTTTGAGGTCAGGTTCATGAGGTCCTCCTTGAGATTGAGGTCTTTAAGTTTAGTACCAATGTGTTCTTCTATACATTTTATTGTTTAAGGTCTTATGCGGAGATCTTCAATCCTTTTTATTTAATTTTAGTATATGGTGACAGTTCAAAGCTCAGATTTATTCTTTTGCATATGGTTTTCCAATTTTTCTAGCACTATATACTAAAGAGGCTTTCTTTTCTCCATTGTATATTTTTTGTTCCTTTATCAAAAATTATTTGATATAAATCTGCATTCATTTCTGGGTTTTCAATTCTGTTCCATTGGTCTGTGTGTCTGTTTTTCTGCCAATACCAATGTATTTTGATTATTGACATTTTTGTAGTATAAATTGAAATTGGGTAGCATGATACCATTAGCCTTGTTCTTTTTATGTAGGATTGCTTTGGCTATTCACGGTCTTTTGTTGTTCCATGCAAATCTGATAATTTTATCTATTTTGTGGAAGTATGTTTATGGAATGTTTATGAAATTGCATTATATCTATATATTGTTTTTGGTAATATGACCATTTTTATAATGTTAAGTCTTCCTATCAATGAACATGAAATATCTTTCCATTTCTTTCTGTTCTCTTCTATTTCTCATAATTGTGTATTATAGTTTTCTCTGTATAAATTTATCACATTTTTTTACTAAGTTAATTCGCAGGTATTTTATTCTTTTTGTGAGATTGCAAGCAATATTGATTCTCTCATTTCTTTTTCTGAAGATTTATTGTTTATATAGAAAGGAAATTTATATTTTACATACATATATATATATATATATATTTAATTTATTAGGGTGACATTGATTGGCAAAAATTACGTAGGTCCCAAGTGTACAATTCTACATTACATCTTCTATGTGTTATATTACGTGTTCATCACCCAGAGTCAGTTCTCTTTTCATCACCATAAATTGTGTCCCTGTCCATTCTCCCACACACCCCCTTCCACCTTACCTTGAGGTAACTACTGGATTATTGACTGTGTCCATGAGTTTTTTTTCTTTGTTGCTTTTAATTTTATGTTAACAATTAAACTAAATTTCTTCATCCCTTTCCCTTATTTTACTCACCTTCCCATTCCTCCTCCCATCTTAAAGAAGTCCCTCTAACATTCTTTGTAGTACTGGTTTGGTGGTGATGTGTTTCTTTAACTTTTTCTTATCTAAGAAACTCTTTAGTTGTCCTTCAATTTTGAATGCTAGCCTTGCTGGATGCATTATTCTTGGTTGTAGATTCTAGGTTTTCTTCACATTGACTATTTTCTGCCAATCCCTTCTGGCATGTCAAATTTCTGGTGAGAAATCTGCTGAGGACAGAATGGGTGTCTATATATTCTATTACTTGCATTTTTCTCTTGCTGTGTTTAAAATTTTCTCTATCTTTTTTTTAACTTTTGTGATTTTAATTATGATGTGTCTTGCTGTGTTCTTGATTGGGATCATCTTGTTTGGGATTCTCTGTACATCCTGGACTTGTATGTTTATTTCCTTCACAAGGTAAGGAAAATTTTCAGTCATTATGTCTTCAAATAATTTCTTAATTTCTTGCTTTAACTCTGTTTCTTCCAGTACACCTATCATTCTGATATTCTGCTTAAAATTGTCCTAGATGAATCTCAAACCATCCTCATTTTTTTATGGATCCTCATATCTATCTATTCTAAATGGATGTTTTCTGCTGGCTTTTTCTGCAAATCACTGCTTTTGTTTCTATTTTATCTAACTTGGTGACTTTTATGCCATTCTTCATTTCAGTTAATGTAGTCATAATCTCTCTGGCCCTTTATAATGGTTTGTAAGTCCTCTTTAATGCTTGCTCTCTCTCTATTGAAATTACACTCAATTCCTTAAGCATTTTTATAATTGTTGCTTTGAGCTCTGTTTCTGATGGGTCATCTGTCCTCCTCTCTTTAATTCTGTGGTTTCTCATATGTGCAGCCTCAGCTGCAGTTGGTGTTCATGGCTGATACTGGGTGGGCAGAGGTCTGGGAGAGGGATGTTTGTAGGTTTGTTTTCTTCCTGTGGCTCTGAGGGTCATGTAGGGAGTTTGGGTGTGATTGTGCCTTCCTATTCCCAGCTTGCCCCCTCACGCTGATTCTGCCCTGAGCCTGGGGATCAGCTGTTCTGTATGCTGTTCTTTCAAAACATTCTGGTTGTGGGCTGAGAAACACGCACATACAGTCTCCTCTCTCCTTCTCTTTTCTAGTTGGAGTGTTCGCTTTGTGCTTCCTTACCGCCCCATCTCTCTCCTTCCTCTGGGAACCAGAGTGAAGTCTTGCTATTGCATTTTGTGGACCGGTCTGCACTCCCTAGGGCCAAAATGAGGTGGTTGCAGTATTTCATGCCCCACCTGTGGGCCTCCTTTCCTCTGACCCACAGACCAAGTGAGGCCCAGAATGCTCTCCCACTGATTTCTTTCTTTTTCCTCCCCCAGGGGTAGAGTTCCAAGCCTGGATCCACACAACTGCATTTCTGCTCTTCTTCTATTTGTCCTTTGTTTAATACTCTGCCCTCCTGCTAGTACCTTAATGTGACATGTGGATTTCTTAGCTGTGATTGTGCATTGTGTAGAAGACCCTTGGTTGAGGTGTAGGTGTTTTATAGTTGTAATGTCTAGAGAAGACTTTTTTGAGATTCCTCTCACATTGCCATTTTGTTGCATTTCTTCCTCTAATATTGTATTCTTAGTGGAGTCAGATAGTTCTTGTAGAGTTCTTTCAATTATTTTTACTTTGTGGTTTCTATCTCCTTCTTTCTGAGTTGTTTCCATGTTCCAATCTTCAATATCACTTATTCTTTTCTCCATTTGGTTGTCTCTGTTTCCTATAGTAGTGATTTCATTTCTCACTTCTTCTATTGTATTATTTATCTCTTCAGTTTTTACTGAATTTTTCCTTTTAATTTCAATTTTTATTTTGTTAAAATATTTATTTTGTTCACCAATTTCCTTTCTGAGATCATTCAACTCAGTTATGGTGTTCTACCAATATGTTTTCATTTCTCTTAGAGACTTTAGAACAGCAGATTAGTATTCTATGTCACTTTCATAAATTTCTAGACCTATAAGATTCTTTTCTGGAGATTTTTTTCATCTTTCTGAGTGGCTTTGTATCCTAAGTTATTCATATTTTTTGTTATGTCTTTTTTTTTTTTGTCATGGGGACTTTACCTCTGATAGTATCAAGGAGAGCTCTCTCTTTCCAGTATGCCTTTGTATGGTGTCTTATTGTACAGAAGACACTAGGTGGTGCTAAAGGGCAAGCTTTGGGAGAAAGAGCTGGGCTTGGGATCCCAGCAGTTCATGCCTGCCCTGCACTTCTTCCTGTGTCAGCTCCCCTGGTTGTAGACACCACTGCAACAATAGTCTGTTTGTCAAGGAATCTGGGTGTTAAGGAAGGGGAGGAGGCTCACACAAGGCAAGCTGAGAGTCTGGGTGCTGAGTTCTCATTTGAGCTTAGCCTTACTCCCAAGCACCCACACAGCAGCCAGTCTCAGATTCAAAGTCACATAGAGCAGACAGTGGAATGATGCTCCAGTTGGGGGCCTCACCCTCACCTAGGGCAGTTCAGGTGCTTGTTCAGCTTCTGAGCTCCCTCCAGCACAGTTCCCAGACTCTGTTTAACATGCTGCTGCTTGGTACAACTCACCCAAAGTTTTCAGGGTCTCAGACACTCTGGACTCCACTTTTGTCACCTCAGTCTCCCCCTGGCACAGTACCATGTCACTTCTTGGCCAGTGTTCCCTGATTCCTTCGTGCTCCTTTAGTCAGCCAAAACCAGATTGGGTGGTGATCCATCTCTGCTCCCTCCCTTCTCTCCCACTCACTCCCCTTTCTCTGACCTTCAGGTGTTTTCTTGTGATGCATGGACCTCTCAGCTGTCACTGTGCCACTCCAGGTTTCCCATGTTAGATACCCACCAGCTGTTCAATTGTATTTTCCAGGAGAGATTTCAGGGATTCCCCTCTCTAGTTGCCATCTTACTGGAAGTCCCTATCTTAGATGTTTCACTTATCCAAAGTACAACCCAGGGAAGCCTGGTTGCACTGCTTCTAGACATTTTAAGTTGCCAAACAGGTCATTTAAGTTCTGGTAAATAGATTTCATACAGCGTTTTTCATTTCACTGATACAAATATGTTTTAATCATGATGTATATGTTTTCTCACTAGACTGAAGCGTTCTCTTATAGACAAATTCATAATGTCTCTGCAGTGGCTAAAGGGTTGTTAAAGAAAATTATTTTTACTTGAGAAATGCCTTTGAATTCCACAGTGATTGAGAAACTAATTTCATTGGTCAGTTGCTGAAAAATGTCTGTGCTGTTTGGCCAGTTCTACAACAATTTCACTGTGGTTACCATCCTCAATCCTCAGGTGTAGTTGAATGCACTAATGGAGTTATTAAAACTTAATTGGCAAAATTTGTAGAAACCCTTCAAATACCCTGGCCAAAATCATTGCTGCTAGTTTTTAAAAATCTCAGATCAACATATTTGGGGATACATAAGCTATCACCTTGTGAGATAACTATAGGATACCCTATGCATTTGGCTCCTACTCTTTTTGATTCACAGTTGGTAAAAGGAGACATACTTTAATATTGTAAAGTCTTAATTACTTCTACAAAAGGTGCCCCCAAAAGTATATACATTTTAAGAAAGGAAAAAACTGTATTAAAATTGTAATACACAATGTGTACCAATAATAAAAGATAAATACAAGTCACATTTGACTTTTGCAATTCAAGTGGTACTCAGCATTGTTGCCATCAGTGTCCAGACACTTCTGATTATAAAAAACTGCTGCCTGAGCAACATTGACCAAAGTGTCCACTTGTATCACTGCGCATGCCATTTCAATTTCTTCCAGGTGTAGCTGATTTTCTATGGTATACCACATTTTTTAAGGTCACCCATAAGTAGAAGTCAGGGGGTATTAAGTCAGGAGAATGTGGGGAAAACTCAACCACACCTCTTCCTCCTATCCATTGTCCTTCCAAATGGTCTTGCATTCCTTGAATGACAACCATGCTCCTGCCATTTTCTTTGACTGTCCTGCCTGTCATATAGTGATGCTAGCATCCATTTGATTAATGCTATTTTTTGAGCCAATATTATGCTACACATTGCTACCACAATTCAATTCAACTTAAGAAAAATACATATAACATCTTTTAAAGTGTGTATACATTTTTTTGGCACCCTGATATTGAAACAGACATGCATTAATAAAACAATATTTTCCCAAATCACTCCAGGAAAATGAAAACCTCAAAATCCATACTCTATCACTTGGAGGTTTTATTTACTGAAAAAAGACACCTCCAAAAGATTTTCAAAAAAATTGCCAAGGTGATGGCTAGAGAGGGGAATCCCTGTAAACTCTCCTGGAAAATACAATTGAACAGCTGGGATCCAACATGGGAAACCCTGAGTGGCACAATCTCAGCTGAAAGATGCATGCATCACAAGAAAACACTTGAAGGTCAGAGAAAGGGGGGCAAGTGAGAGAGGAGAGAGGGGACAGAATTAGTGGAGATGGAAATGAGCATCTTCACCTGATACCACTGGGTCTGATTGAAGCAACTAGAAAGGATCCAGGGAACACTGGCTGAGAAGCAACACAATACTGGGTAGGGGGAGGCCAAGTGGTGATAAGAGTGAAGATGAGAGCAACTTAAACCTTTTGAGACTGTGGGTGAGATGGACTGAGAAGCAGCATGTTAGGGCTCCAGTGGAGCATCCTGGGTGACTCAGAGACCGAACAAAGCATCTAAACTGTCCTAGGCTGGAATAGGGCCCCCAGCTGAAGTGCCATGCCACAGTCAACTCTGGATGAGTTTGAAACTGACAGTGGCTGCCATGGAAATACTGAACTACTACAACATGCTCCTTGGTAAAACATGGGCTCAAGAGAAGGGAGAAAGGCCAGCCAAGAATAAATTATTCAGCAAAATTATCCTTCAGATAGGAAGGAGAAATAAAGACCTTCTCAGACATACAGAAGCTAAGGGAATTCTCCAGCACAAGGCTGACATTTCATGAAATACTGAAGGAGGTTCTTTGAGCTAAAACAAAAAATCAAAATAATTGGAAAAGAGTTGAAACAATAAAAGAGAAATTAAAAAAGATGGAATTAATGGCTATAGGAAATTCTCATATATCAATCATCACCCTAAATAAACTGAAATCACCAATAAAAAAGTACAGAGTAGCAGACTGGATTAAAAAACAAAAACTATCCATATGCTCTCTCCAAGAGACACACCTCAGACACAAGTACAAACACAGACTCAGAGTGAAAGTATGGAAAGCAATACTCCAAGCAAATAGCATCCAGAGAAAAGCAGGAGTTGCCATACTGATATCTGACAAAGCAGACTTCAGGATAAAAAAGATAACAAGAGACAAAGATAAATGTTTTATAGTGGTAAAAGGGACAATATAACAACAAGAAGACATGACACTCATGAAAATATATGCCCTCAATAGGGAGGCACCAAAATATACAAAGCAACTACTAACAGATCTGAAACTGATAAAGACGCAATTATTGTAGGTAACTTAAAAAGCTCCTTAAAAGTCATAGACAGATCATCCAAAACAGAAAATAAATAAGGAAATATTAGCTTTAAATAATACATTACAGCAATTGGATATACTATACATTTACAAAATACTTCACCCAACAAAAAAATTATACCTTCTTTTTCAGTGCACGTGGAACATTCTCAAGGATAGACCATATGCGGAGATACAAAAGTAGCCTCAGCAAATTAAAGAAGATTGAATCCTCAGACCACAAAGCATTGAAATTGGAGATCAACTGCAAAACGAGAGCAGAAAAAAAAAAATCACATATACATGGACATTAAACAACATCTTATTAAAAAATAACTGATCAAAGAACAAATAAAAGAAGAAATAAAGAAAAGATAGGAAAAAATAACAATAAAAATACAACATATTAAAATTATTAAGATGCAGTAAAAGCAATAATAAGAGGTAAATTTATATTACCTCTTGATAAATCACAAGTAAACATCTCAACATCCCATCTTAAAAATATAGAAAAAGAAGAACCGGAGAAGTCCAAAGTCAGCAAAATAAAAGAAATAATAAAAATTAGAACATAGTTAAATGCAACTGGGAACAAAAAGACAATAGGAAAAATTAATGCAACAAAGAGCTTGTTCTTTGAATAAAATCAATAGAATTAACAAACCCCTGTCTAGCCTAACCAAAAAAAAAAAAAAAAAAAAAAAAAAAAAAAAAAAAAAAAAAAAAAAAAAAAAAAAAAAAAAAAAAAAAAAAAAAAAAAAAAAAAAAAAAAAAAAAAAAAAAAAAAAAAAAAAAAAAAAAAAAAAAAAAAAAAAAAAAAAAAAAAGAAAGTAAGGACACAATTATCCAAAATTAGAAATGAAAGAAGAGAAATTACAACTGATACCATAGAAATACAAAGAATCATAAGAAAATACTTTGAAGGGTTTTATGCCACTAAATTTAACAACCTAGAGGAAATGGACAAGTTTCTAGACAAATATAGTCTACCTAGACTGAACCAAAAAGAACTGCATAATTTAAATACACTAAGCAATAGTAAGGAAAGTGAAACCATTATCCAAAACCTCCCCAAAGACAAAAGTCATTGACCAGATAGTCTGACCAAAAAATTTCACCAAGCATGAAAAGAAGAATTAATGCCTGTCCTCCTCAGACTCTTCCAAAAAATTGAAGATGAGGCAATACTTTCCAACTCATTTTATGAGGCCAACATTACCTTAATACCAAAGCCTGGTAAGGACAAGACAAAGATAGAAAACTATACACCAATATCTCTGACACAGATGCAAAAATTCTAAACAAAATATTGGCAAATTGAATATAACAATGCATCAAAAAATGACACACTATGATCAAGTGGGATTCATTCCAGGAGCACAAGCATGTTTCAACATTTGCAAATTGATCAATGTGATGCACTACATAAACAAAATAAAAGATAAAACTATATGGTCATATCAATTGATGCAGAAAAAGCATTTGACAAGACAAAACATTCATTTATAATCAAAACATTGAATAAAATGGATATAGGAAGAAAGTACTTCAACATAATAAAGATTGTATATGACAAAACCTCAGCTGATATCATACTAAATGAGAAAATGCTAAAGCCCATTCCAAAATCAAGAACAAGATAGGGATGACCCTGTCACTACTACTATTCAATATGATATTGGAAGTTCTAGCCAGAACAATCAGGAAAGAGGAAAAAAAAAAAAAGAAAATGTATACAAATCAAAAGAGAAGAATTCAAACTGTCACTATTTGCAGATGACATCATCCTTTACATAGAAAATTCCAAAGACTCCACCAGAAAACTATTAGAAACAATAAATGAATGCAGTAAAGTTGCAGGATACAAAATCAATATACAAAAGTTAATTGTATTTCTATATATAAATAATGATTCTTCAGAAAAAGAAAATGAGAGAATCAATTTTCCTATTGTAACCAAAAGAATAAAATACTTGGAAATTAACTTAACAAAGAAAGTGACAGACTTTTATATGGAAAACTTTTGAAGGAAATGAAGAGGACAAAGAAATTGAAAAATATTCTGTATTCATGTATAGAAAGACTTAACATTGTTAAAATGGCCACATTACTTTAAGCAATATACAGATTTAATGCAATTCCCATTAAAATCCATGAACATTCTTTCACAAACTACATTTTAAAAAATTCTCAGATTCTACTGGAACCACAAAAGACCTTAAATCACCACAGTAATACTATATTAAAAGAATTAGGCTGGAGACATCCCATTCCCTACTTTCAATTTATACTACAAAGCATCAGTAATCCAAACAGCTTGGTACTGGCAAAAAACCAGACATACAGACCAATGGAACAGAATCAAACACCTAGAAATAAATCCACAAATATATGAACAAATAATTTTTGATAAAGGAGTAAAAAATACACAATGAGGAATAGAAAGCCTCTTCAGTACATTGTACTGGGAAAACTGGAAAATCATATGCAAAAGAATGAATCTGAGCTGTGAACTGTCACCATTTACTAAATTTAATTCAAAATTAATTAATGACCTCTACATAAACCTGAAACAATAAACTGTAGAAAAAAAATATTGGTACTAAACTTATAGACCTTGAGCTCAAGAAAGATTTCATGAACCTGACCTCAAAGGCAAGGGAAGTAAAAGAAAAAATAAATGAATGGGAATATATCAAACTGAAAAGCTTGCGCACAGCAAAAGAAACCATCAACAAAGCACAGAGATAACCAACTGAATGGAAGAAAATTTTTGCAAGGAACACATCTGATAAGAGACTTATATTCACAATACCTAAAGAACTAGTAGGACTCAACAACAAAAAACCAAACAACCCAATGAGAAAATGGGCAGAGTACCTTAATAGACTCCTCCCATGAAGATATACAAATTAACAACAGACACATGAAAAATGCTCAACCTCATTAGCTACTAGTGAAATGCAAATCAAAACTGCAATGAGATACCACCTCACACCTATTAGAATGGCTATTATAAACCAGACAAGGAATAGCAAGTGCTGGAGAGGCTTTGGAGAAAAATGAACTCTTGTACATTGCTGCTGGGAATGCAAATTGGTAAAACTTCTATGGAGGACTGTGTGGAGGTTTCTTATAAAATTGGGTATGAAGCTACCATATGAACCAGCAATCCTCCTTCTAGGCATTTATAGAAAAAATCTAAAAAACTTAGTCTGCGAAGACTTACATACCCCAATATTTATTGCAGTGCTGTTCATGGTGGCCAAGATATAGAAACAACCAAAAGTGCTTTTTGATAGATGACTGAATAAAGAATCAGTGTACATATATGCAATGGAATATTACTCAGCAATAAGAAAAGATGAAATACTGCCATTTGCAACAAAATGGATGGACCTGGAGAACATCATGCTAAGTGAAATAAGCCATAAAGGAAAAACCAAGAACCATATGACTTCACTCATATGTGGAATATAAAACTGAAAGCAACAAAGAAACAAAAACTCATGGACACCGTATATAGTTTAATGGTTACCTGAGAGCAAAGGGGTAGTCAAATATATTGTGATGGAGAGAGAACTGACTCTGAGTATTGAACACATGATGCAACACACAGATGATGCATTGTAGATTTGTACACCTGGAAACTTTGTAATTCTCATCAATCAATGTCACTCCAATAATTCTAACAATAAAGATGTTAATAATAATAAAAAAGACTTTTTTCCTGCCTCACTGGAAGCGCCCATACTAGGTACTGTTCACTAATCCTCGTACTACTGAACTCCAGGGAGCAGACTCTTGAATACATATGTAACTAAATATTTAAAGAAGGCGCTCAATTTGGACAGGAACTGCACACTGTCTGGTTATCTGAAACTAAAGCTGCCCAAAAGTAAAATATGTGACCAGTAAAAATAAGACAGACATATTGCCAAAATGACTTATCAGACCTGTACAACTCTTCTCTTGCTGTTAACTTTTATTTCATTTTCTCTTTTCCTTAGGAAGGAAGTGCTGTTGTTTCCATTTCCTAAGCTATTATGAAAGTGGGGAACTTCTGGTATCTTTTCTGCTTGTTGAATCTGTCAGGAACTTCGATCTATTCAAATTAATAATAATCTTTGTTTTATTATCTACAGCAGTGGTTCTCAACCTTTTTTCACTTGTGTACCCCTTTAAACCCATTTCTATACATTGTACCTTTTGTTTTTAAAACAGCTGTTTTAAATACTGATACTTTTGTTCAGTGCCTATCTTAATGTAAAATAGTGAAAATAAGGTAATAAGTTTGGAAAGAAATATTACTATAGTGAAGGTACAAACCACAGATTTAATTTTATAATATTCATAAAAGTTAAATACTTATAATGATGATCAAGTATTTAAACATCAAATAAAAAGCAACTTGAAAGACCTCACACTTATTTTTACTCAGTCAATAACTAAACTGATCAAACAATCTGGCTACAGACATATTTATATGTTTGGGGAAGTTCTAGAATTGTTGCAAATAAATTGTTCTGAAACTGCATAAAAATTGGTAGAAAAGTGGTTTTGGGGAAGGGCTCATAGTCATGCCTTCACCAATCATCATTTTGAAGTATCTCCATTACCAGTGATTCAAACTTAACATTTATTGTTCCATAACTAATGTTTTGCATTTTTTTAACTTTACTTGTTATTTGTCATTACTGATATTTTTGTGTACCCCTAAATGACCCAACACATAACCCCAGGGGTATGTGTACCACCACTTGGGAACTGATGATCTACAGGCTTGAGCTCCTAATTTAAATTTATCATGTAGACTAGGTTAGATTGTTCTAATTATGTTTTTAAATTCTTAACATTATTAAGCTTTTTATCTGCTGCCAGTTAACCCTGGGCATGAGCTGTTTCTGATTCATGCACTTTTCTTCTGATGTGAGAGATGACATTCAGAAGAGGTTCTTCTTGACATTGAGTGACAAAAGGGTGAAGATAAAAGACCTAACTCTTGATCAGCGATGCTTTTGAAGAAAGATCTTGATTAAAAGTAGGGAATGATAAATAAAAACTGGGACATTAAGGTAACTGATTAGGCTAGGAGGTCTGTGGGTAGAGTTGAGCATCTGGCACTCTATTGTTCTAACTTCCTGTTTATAAAACTCTGTAACTCTAATTTTCTGTTTTTAACTCTGTTTTCTTCACACACACATACACACACACACACACACACACACACACGTGTGTGTGTGTGTGTGTGTGTGTGTGTGTGTGTGTGTGTATGTGTGTGTGTACATACAGGGTTTGGCAGAAGTAAACTTGAGTTATTATTTTATTACAAAATCATAACCATACAGGCTCATGGTTCCACAAATAACACTCCTTTTTATAAGTTAGTAGTTATATCAAATCTTTTTGTTTTAATTCATTTTTATTGTTAGACTTATTGGGGTGACATCTGTTAGCAAGGATTACATAGGTTTCAGGCATACAATTCTACAGTGCATTGTCAACTTGATGTATAGTAAGTTCACCACCTAATGTGACTTCTCTTTCCGTCACCTTATATTTAGCTTCCCCCCTCCTCTCCCACCCCCTCCCCTTTCTCCCCTCCCTAACCCACTCATCCCCAAATAAACATTAAACTATTGATTGTGTCCATGGGTTATTTACTTGTTCATTTCTTTTTTTCTTTGCTTTCAGTTTTATATTCCGCATATGAGTGAAATCATGCAGTTCTTTGTTTTTTCTGTCTGGCTTATTTCACTTAGCATGATGATCTGCAGGTCCATCCATTTTGTTGCAAATGGCAATATTTCATCTTTTCTTACAGCTGAGTAATATTCCATTGTGTATATGTACCACAGCTTCTTTATCCAGTCATCTGTTGCAGGGCACTTTGGTTGTTTCCATGTTTTGGCCACTGTGAACAGCGCTGCGATGAACATTGGGGTGCATAAGTCTTTGCGGACAAAGGTTTTCAAGTTCTTTGGGTAGATCCCCAAAAGGGTGATTGCTGGGTCAAATGGTAGCTCCATTCCCAATTTTCTGAGGAACCTCCACACTGCCTTCCACAGTGGTTGTACCAGTATCAAATCTTTTATTACAAAATCATAACCATACATGCTTATAATTTTGTAAGAAAATCATAAATCATGTCCAGATGTTACTTTTTCCAAACTTTGTATATGTCATCCATCTCAGAATGAGTCAAATTGTGTCCATGGCCACCTAAGTACACATGTTCTGAGGCTGTATGAACCTTCTTTTTCTTTGTCCTGAATATATTTTTTGAGTGATGGATTACCCAGTCAATTTTATTGTCCAGTTGACAATAGCAAAAGTTATAAACATTTTTACTTATCAAGGCAAAGTATTTTGCTAGTCATTTTATCGAAAGATTAACAACTGAAAAATCTCTTGGCACAAATGATTGTACATAGACTTATTTTAGGAGACCTCACCAAATTCTAGCATGTCTTCTAGTAGTTTAAGGCTGTGTTTCTACAATGACCCCTGTCTCTCCTTAAAAAATTCCTGCCTCGGAAAGCTCAAGGCTGCCATGAGAATCTACTGTTTTTTTCCAGTCAAAACCTGATAATAGACCAATAGTTCCCTCTATTCTCTAAAGAGCAGTTACTTTAGAAAACTTGCCATTATAAATCTTTCCTAGGCTTCTTTAAGATAGGTATCTTCTAATACCAGAATTTCTTCTAACACCTGGGAACCATCTCATTGAATTCAAGTTATTTAAAAAGGAAGCATGCATTCTGGACTTTTAGTGTTTGTGGGAATGAGGTATAAGGGCTTAACTTTGGTGAGCACCTTGTTCCAACTTGCACAATTATTTCACTGTATAGATATGAGAAATGTCTCTTCTCTGAATAAATGCAAATTTGCAAACACATATGGCTTAGTCACATGGACCAACTACCCCCACGCCACCCCTTTAGTGTCTTTTCTTTAACACATTCAAGCATTTAGAACTCTCTTTCCTTTTGGGAAAGTTGAGCTTAGTTTGTACAGGACTCTTTCTCTTATGATAGTAGTTATTAATAATTAAATCTTTCTTTACTGCCTCTCTAACTAGTGTTCTGTTTTGTTGCTCTTTGACAGACCTAACTATTGTACTCTAAGTTTTCAACACCACTTATTTCTGACACTATTTTGAGTCAAAGTAAATAAACACTGACAAAACAGTAATAGTAATGTCAAAGGGGTTTTCAATAAAATAGCGATATGTAGTTGATACCTTGTATTTTAAATTTAAGGTAAGGGGACAAATGAAATTAAATGTATTATTTGAGAGGAGATTAAAAGCATTGATAAATTTGTACTTTGACAAGTTATGTATAATTTACTAAAAATCCTGAAATAATGACTAAAAGAATCTACTGTAAACCCATATTAATTATACCTTAGCCAAAAAAATTAAAACTAAGGCCTCATCTGGGAAGGTGATTTCTTATTGTGGTATTCCATGGACTGACTTTTGTTTTGGGGGTCATAATGATAGACTCACCTGTAATAATCTTCCTTAAGAAGTCCTCGCCTTCTTTGAAAATTAAAAAAAAAATTGGAGGAACATTTTCTGCTGTTAAAAATTCAATAACAGCATACTGACTGTCTGAACACTCTTCCATTTCAATATGCACTGGGTAAAAAAATGTAAGCATTTGTATGTGCAAGGTCAAGAATGATGGCATGGAGATACCATATGACTACACAGAACCAGTTATATTCAGATATATCTAATGTAACAAAAATATTAAAATGGAGGCAAAATTTATCAGCCTGCCCCTATAAAATGGCAGAAGTTGAAGACAAAGGTTACAAACCTAAAAGCAAGAAAAAAGCAAATAGTTACTTACAAGGGAGCTCTCATAAGATTATCAACTGATTTCTCAATGGAAACTGTGCAGGCAAGAAGAAAATACTATGAAATATCTAAAGTGATGAAAAGCAAGGGCCTACAAACAAGACTATTCTACACAGTCAGGTTATCATTTAGACTTGAAGGAGCAATAAAGAGCTTCCTAACAAGAAAAAGCTAAAGAAATTATTCATCATCCAACCAGTATTACAAGAAATGTTAAATGGACTTCACTAAGAAGAACAAGAAGAAGGTGAATAAAATGTAAAGATGAATAATAAACTGGCAATAACTATGTATCGATCAATAGTCACTTTAAATATAAATAGATTAAAAGCTCCTATCAAAAGACAATGAGCACCAGAATAGATAACAAAACAAGACCCATACATATGCCATCCACAGGAGACCCATTTCATATTGAAAGACATATACAGACTGAAAGTGAAGGGATGGAAAAGTGTATTTCATGTGAATAGAAACAAAAAACTAAAATAACAATACTTATATCAGACAAAATAGACTGTAAAACAAGTTTATAATAATAGACAAATAGGCAAAATGCATAATAATAAAGGATCAATCCAACGAGATGATATAATCCTTGTAAATATCTATGCACCCAATGTAGGAGCCCATAAATATATAAATCAAATATTTACTGACATAAAGGGAGAGATCAACAGTAATACAATCATAGTAGGAAATTTTAATACCCCATTGACACCAATGGACAAATCTATAAGGACAGAAAATCAGAAAGAAATAGTGGCCTTAAATTACACACTAATCCACATAGATTTGATTTATATTTTTAGAGCATTCATACCAAAGCATCAGCATATCAGCATATACATTCTTTTGAAGTACACATGGAATATTTTCCAAGATAGGCCACATATAAGGCCAGAAAACAAGACTCAGTAAACTTAAAAAGACTGAATTATATCAAGTATCTTCTCTGGCCACAATGATATGACACTAGAAATCAATTACAAAAAAATCCAGAAATACACGCAAACACATGAAGGTTACATAAAATGCTATTAAATAATGAATGGGTCAACAACAAGTTCAAGGAAGAAATCAAAAGATACCTTGAGACAAATGAAAATGAAAACACAATGACCCCAAATCAATGTGATACAGATACAGCAAAAGCAGTCCTAAGAGAGAAATTCATAGCAGTACAGGCTTACTTAAAACAAACAAACAACCAAACAAACAAAAAAAAAAAAAACAAGAAAATTCTCAAACTATATAATCTTACATTTAAAGAAACTAGAAAAAAAAAATATCAAACAAATTCCAAATGAATAGAAGGAAAGAAATAATAAAATTCAGAGCATAAATAAACAAAATAGTCTTTAAAAACATACAAAAGATCAATGAAATCAAGAGCTGTTTCTTTGAAAAAGATAAATAAAATTGATAAATATTTTTGTGAGACTCATCAAAAAGAAAAGAGAGAAAACCCAATAAATAAAGTCAGAAATGATAGGGGAGAAGTTGACAACTGACATCACAGAAAAAGAAATAATTATGAGAAAATATAACAATTTTATGCTAACAAATTAAACAATCTGGAAAAAATAGATAAATTCCTGGAAATATACAATCTTCCAAAACTGAATCAAGAATAAACAGAAAAATATGAGGCAACAGATTACTACTAATGTAATTGAATAAGTAGTAAAAAATACTCCAACAAACAAAAGTCCTACCAAATGGATTCTCAGGTGAATTTTGCCATTCAAATAAGAATAAACACTAATCATGTCCAAACTATTCAAAAAATTTAAAGAGGAGGGCAGGTTCCTAAGCTCATTTTGAGGCCAGCATTACCATAACTCCAAAGGCAGACAAAAAGCATTACAAAAAAAATTATAAGATGATATTCCTGATGAACAAAGATGAAAATATCCTCAACAAAATATTAGAAAACAGAATTCAGCAATACATTAAAAAGAACACGCACCTCAATGAAGTGGGATTTATTCCTGGGATGCAAAGTTGGTTGAATATCTACAAATCAATTAATGTAATACTTCACATGAACAAAATACAAAATAAAAATGATATATTATCAGTAGATGCAGTAAAAGCATTTGACAAAACCCAGCATCCATTTATGATAAAAATTCTCAGCCAAGTGGGACCAGAGGGAACATACTTCATAATAATAAAGATCATATATGACAAACCCACAACTAACATACTCTATGGGGAAAAGCTAAAAGTATTCTCATTAAGATTGGGAGCAAGACAAAATGTCCACTTTACCACTTTTATTCAACATAGTAATAGAATTCCTAGCCACAGCAATCAGACAAGAAAAAGAAAGGCATTGAAATTGAAAAGGAAGCAGTAAAGCTGTCATTATTTACAGATAGCATGATACTACATATAAAAAAATCCCAAAAATTTTACCAAAAAACTATTAAAAATGACAAATGAATTCAGTAAAGTATCAGGATACAAACAATATTCAGAAATTGATTGCATTTTTTTACACCAATAATAAGCTATTAGAAAAAGAAATTAAGTAAATAATCCTATTTACAATTGCATCCAAAAAATACCTGCCAAAAAACTCAACCAATGAAGTGAAAGACCTGTACTCAGAAAATTATAGAACTTTAGAGAGAGGAGTTAAATAAGAAAAATAAATGGAGAGTGGGGGTTCCCTGGTGATGTAGGCATTCTGACTGCCACAGCCTGGGTTCAATTTCCTGCCAGGGAACCAACCAACCAACCAACCAATCAACAGTAAGTAAACAAACAAACAAACAAACAAACAAACAAATGGAAATTTATACTATACTCATGGATAGGAATAAATATAGTTAAAATGTTCACACTACCCAAAGCAATTTATAAATTACATAAAATTGTTATCAAAATATCAATGGCATTTTTCACAGAACTAGAACAAATAATTCTAAAATTTATATGGAACCATGAAAAACCCCAAATAACCACAGTAAACTTGAGAAAGAACAAAGCTAAAAAATTTACATTATCTGATTTCAAACTATACTATAAGGCTATAGTAATTAATACAGCATGTTACTAAACTACAGACACACACACAAGATCAATGAAACAGAATAGAGGGCCCAGAGATGGTTATTCTACAACAAAGGAGGCAAGAATATACAGTAGCATAAAAATAGTCTCTTCAATAAATGGTTCTGGTAAAACTAAACAGATACATGCAAAAAAAATGAAATGAGGCCATTTTCTGAAACCATACACCAAAATATACTCAAAATGGATTGAACACTTAAATGTAAGCCTCAAACCATAAAACTGCTAAAAGAGAACATAGGCAGTAAATTATCTGACATTGCTTTTAGTAATATTTTATCTAATCTATCTCTTTAGGCAAAAGAAAATAAGAAAAAAAATAAACTATAGGACAACATCAAACTAAACAGTTTTTGTACAGTAAAGAAAACTTTCAACAAAATGAGAAGACATCCTACTGAATGGAAGAAGATAGTCACCAATGCTATATCTGATAAAAAGTTAATATTAAAAATTCATAAAGAACTCATACAACTCAACACCCCCAAAACAAACAATCCAATTAAAATATTGGCAGAGTACCTAAATAGACAATTCTCCAAAGAGAACATACAAATAGGCAATAGACAGATGAAAAGATGCTCAATGTCACTTATCATTAGAGAAATACAAATAAAATCCACAATGAGATATTACCTCAAACCTATCAGAATGGCAATCACCAATAAATCAACAAGCATTTTTGAGGATGTAGAGAAAAGGGAACATTAGTGCACTTTATGTTTTATTGCAAGTTGGTGCAGTTACTATAGAAAAAAAATGGAGATTTCTCAAAGAATTAAAAATAGAACTACCATATGATCCAGCAATTACACTCCTGTGTATTTATCTGAAAAAATTCAAAAACACTTATTTGAAAAGATATGTACCCCCCATGCTCCCTGCAGCACTATTTATAATAGCCAAGATATAGAAGCAACTGAAATACCCATCAATAGATGATTGCATAAATAAGATGCAGTACATATATAAAATAGAATGTTACTTGGTCTTAAAAAATGATATCTTATCATTTGCAACAACATGGATGCTAAATGAAATAAGTCAGACTAAGAAAAAAAATACCATATGACCTCACTTATATGTGGAATCTAAAGAACAAAATAATGAACAAACAAAACAGAAACAGTCCCATAGAAATAGAAAACAAACTGATAGTTGCCAGATGAGCAGGGGTTTGGGAGTTAGGGAAGAAAGGTGAAGGGATTAGTAAGTACAAAATAGTCTTGAGGATATAAAGTACAATATGGGAAATACAATCAATAATATTGTAATAACTGAATAGTGTTAGATGCATACTAGGTTTATCAGGGGGGTTACTTCATAAATTATGTAAATATTTCACCACTATGCTGTAGACCTAAAACTAATATAAAATAATATTGAATGACAACAATTATTTTTAAAAATAGTCACAAGGATATATAGTACAGCATAGGGGATATACTCAATAATATTGTAACAGCAATGTACATTGACTTCTAGACTTAATGGGGTCATCACTTTGTGAAGTATATACATGTCTAATCACTATTTTGTTTTGTACATCTGAAACTAATAAAAAATAGTTTGGATGAAAAATAGATCACTGAGAATTTGATACAACCCAAAAGATGAAATTGTATAGTTGATTCTTTTAGAAATCAGGACCAAAGAGTTGGCCTTCATCAGGTTCTTATTTGACAATCAAATCTGTGGTGCTTTGCATACACCCAGTGAAATAAAGGAAGAGATTATGTGAATAAGAGAAAACTCCCAGGATTCTGAATATAGTCCATTCCTACCTCTGAATCCCTGGCTCTCATTCTGTCAGTTCTCAATGGTGGATATTTGTATTATGAACTAGAATAAAGGATCCTGCATGGGAATATGAGGTGTAAGATACATGCTTCATGTCCGCTGAAACCCATGGTTCCTTACTTACCAACAATTTATACTTGAAATAATGGCTTAAAGTCATTTAGAGGCTAGCCAATGTTGAATGTGTAATCATTAAACAACACATTTTTTTTTATTGAAGAGCATGATATATTTGTCATAAATTAGGCCATGTCCTGGGAAAGAAGACAAGGAGAGGGAAGCACTTGAGTGGCTGTGAAGGCACAGCCACATGGTTCAGAGCAGTGTCACAGGTAAGGCTAGTCCTGGGACAGCTCCCAGGTCTGTATGGGAGGAGCTTGAATCACTGCCTTCTTCTCAGAGACCACCACAGCTAAGCATTTTGCTGGCTTTCCTAACACTAGCACCTAGTGTTAGTTTCAAAACATGATGATTAAGAGCAGCATACCTTTTCTGCAGCTGCAGTAGTAATTGTTGGAGATCTTGTGGCTGGGGCCTGCAGGGAGCCTGGGAGTAGGCTGAGTTAGCTTAGAGTTCTCCTGGTAATGCAGCTGCAGCTTCACTGGCAAGTCTTTCCTGGAGGCCCGGTTCAGTGGCCTCTGGATGAGGTATGTAGCAGACACAACCTTCCATCTGTTCTTGAAGGGCCTTGGTGATGTCACTATCTCAGGGGCTACTAGGAAGGGCCAAAGAACACTTTCAAAGCATGAATCACTGCTGTGGATGCCACACATGTAATCACTTCTTTATTTCTCACAAATTTATGAGGTAGCACTATTGTATGCCTTCTAAAGATCAGGATAACACAGACACAGAGAGGTTAACAGTTTTTTCTCAATTTATCATTGGTGGTGGACAAGTTGGGGTTTGATCTTGGTTAAGCTGAGAAAAAAAGATAGTGAATCAATCCATAATACACTGAATTCTGTGATCTTCAAATGAATAATTCAACTTAGTTTTGTTTTTGCACATGTAATTTTAATTTAGATTGATGGTATTATTACCTTTACATTTTGTTAGTGGCAAGGCTCCACTTATTTATGAAGACCTATTTCATAAGCAAATACAAACTTTGAATAAAGCTTTAGAGAGCTTAATAAAATGTAGATGCATTAATTGCAGAATGAAACCTCAGGAACTCTTCCCAGGAAAAGTCAGGTTTAGTGAATATGAGAATGGTGCAGTATTAGGATGGCCACAGAAAAACTCACTTGCTTTATTTCAGGAACAAAAGTACAATGGGAGGAATCCTGGAAACTGTGGGAGAGGAAACAATGATAAATAGTATATGGTAGAACAGACATTATTACTAACTTGAGATCATATACATATCTATTTATTAAAACTTTAGTTAATGTTATTAGCATAAGGTAAGATTTGTGTGAAAGGTATTAAAATATGAGACAAATGCAAAATGGAATGTTAAAGCAAAATTTGTGTATTGTATAAGTGACATACATTTTCTAGATTGGTATTACAATATTTAAAAGCAACAGAAATATCACAAGATACATATAAACTTAAATATTAATACTTACCTCAAACTTATAAAGTTATATTTTTCTTATATTTTTCACTGAAAGCTTTGCATACCTAAGTGGGAAAAGTCTCTATAATCAATAGAGACACAATTATGAAATCTATTATGCATTAAATGCCCCCAGAGTTAGAGAAAACACTTCTGTTGCAGGAACTGCTATTAGACTCACTGTTTTTGCACAGGGTCAGATGGTTCTTACAGATACTTCTTGTTACAAGCATGGAGGTATTATGGGTACACCACTTCAAATTGGAGAAGTATGTCTGTGATTCCTGTCAAGTAGGCTAAATAGGAGATTAACTCTGGACCTACCTTCTTTATGCACATTAAAAATCAGGTTTCATGATCACTGGATTAAATACAACAATCACTGCCAGTGGGGATTACTCTACATCACATTAGGAGCCATCAGGAATTTGTGTAGGTATAGGAGCCCATCTTTCTTTACTAGCTCAGTTCAAGCCTTAATGAATCTTTCACCTTCTTATGTGGCTTTGGTACTAGACCAGGTTCATTGACAGTAGATTCCCTTTGGCTAATGAATTACCTTACAGATTCTGTATCTCAGATTGATGTAGAGAATATCTATTTAATTCTTTCTGCTACCTAAAAGCTGACTCACCATGAAGTCAAGACAACCAGTAATTGGAGGTGTGGAAGGGAGCCAGACCCTGAGATATAAGTTGTGAGTCTGGGACACTACTTCCCTCAGAACTACAATTATCACTTCATGTCATGTCCAGCACAACAAGAGCAGTGGAAACCTGAAAAGGGCGACACAAAGTTAAGAAACACAGTAGCCAAAAACATGTTACAAGCGGCCCAAGGGGGCCCAGCCTCATGGGCCAGGTGCCTCGAATTGGGCCAATGCATAGCTTTTTTTTTTGGTAGAATGAGGAAGTGAAGCTTGTGTGGGGAAGTAAAACCTTCCTCTTTCCAAGGTCTGTGATTACCATGCCTTATGGCTGTACCCATTGTATTCCAGCACATATTGTGCCTTTACACCTATACATAACCCCAAGAAATGGAATCATTGTTATTATAAAAACATCCATTGGAGGAGGGCAAGATGGCAACTATAGAGGAGGTCCCTAAAGCCTCTCCCAGAAAACACAATTGAATGGCCACCCAGGAGCCAAGAAAGAGGACCCTGAGTGACAAAACGGCAACTGAGAAATCCATGAATCGCAAGTAAACACCTGAAGGTTGGAGAGAAGAGAGTGAGTGGGAGAGAGGGAAAGGAGCAGAGACAGACTGCAACAGGACCCGATCGCTGCTGACTATTCAGGAGCAGCACAGTGCATGGGAGGGGGGAGGCCAAGAGGAAAAGCTGTTGGGGAGCTGGGCTTTGGAGCAGCCTGTTGGGGACAGAGTTTGGGAACCAGCCTCTGAAACTTTTTGAGTGGTAGGAGGGTGGAGCAAGGACTCTGAACTGCAGAGACAACACCTCAGCTCCAGGCTCCCTGGAGACCCACAGTGCAGGTGCACACAGCTCCTACATAGGGCTGCAGTTCCTATTTCTGGCCCACTGCAAAGACAACCTGGCTGTTTCAGGTTGGGCCCACAGCTTTGGACGTATGGTGCATGCAATTGCCCGTGTGCCCCTGGGTTCTAAAAGCAGTGTGAGCCCACAGATGGCTAGATGCTGAAACAGGGCTGGGAAGAAAGGCAGATTTGATAGCGTTCACCTGAGTCAGCAGAAACAGCTTCGGCCTGCATCACCCAGCTTCCATAGCATAGGGCAGAAGGCGGAGCTGCCCTCGGAGTGCCTTTTGTTGGCCTCTCCCCTGGATAAATGCACATAGCCTCCAAATACAGCAGGAGATCAGAAATAAGAAACAAACAACCCCCCTCTCTCCCAAAACTTGACCCCAGTGCCACCTAGTGTCTGCCCTACAGCAAGACACCACAAAAGTACTAATCTGATCACGGAACATAAAGCCCTCATGTCAAGGAGGAAGAACCCAGCAAACAGGATGAATTCCTTAAAAACTAAAACTCTTCAGAAAGAACATGAAATTTATCCAGAAGACAGGTTATGAGACCTAGAAGTATCTGAACTAAGTGACAAAGAATTTAAAGTAGCCATTCTAAAGGCTCTGAGAGAAATGAAATCATACTGGCAGAGCACCATGACTGAGATGAACGACATAAAAAAGGAGATGAATGACATAAAAAAGGAACTCCGTGAACAAAAAGAACAATTTAACAAAGAAATTCAAAACATAAGGAAGAGTGAGATGGAAAAGCGAGAAATAAATAATATGATAAAGAAGTGAGAAATGAAATAACTGCCATAGGAAACAAGGCAAAGCAGATGGAGGAAACAATTAGTGATATCAAAGATCAGAACATGGAAACAGTTCCGAAAGAGGAAGAAAAGGAATATAAAACCAAAAGGATTGAAAGAACTCTGCAAAAGCTATCTGACTCTATGAGACAAAACAACATCAGGATAGTAGGAAGAGAAGAAGGGACAGAGCAATCTACAGAGAGCATACTCAAACAAATCTAGATGAGAACTTTCCAAACCTATGGAAAGATCTGGAACCCCAAGTTCAAGAAGAAAACAGGTCCCCCAGATACCTGGACCCCAACAGATCTTCTCCAAGACACATGGTACTAAAGATGTCCAAAACTAAAGACAAAGAGACAATTCTCAAGGCAGCCAGGGAAAAAGGAACTATAACCTATAGAGGAAAAAACCATCGGGCTGGCATCAGATTTCTCAGCAGAAACTCTGCAAGCCAGGAGGGAGTAGAATTCAATATTCAAAAACTTAAAAGAGATAAAATTCCAGCCAAGAATAAATTTTCCAGCAAAATTATCTTTCAGATATGAAGGTGGAATAAAGACCTTCTCAGACATACAGAAGCTGAGGGAATTTGCCAGCACAAGGCCAGCACTCCAAGAAATACTGAAGGAGGCTCTTCGAACTGAAACAAAACATCAGGAAAAATGGAACAAAGTTGGGGCAACAAGAAAGAAACAAAAATAAAACAAAAACAAACAAAGAAATAAGTAATGGACATAGAAATTCTCACATATCGATCATTACTCTAAATATTAATGGACTGAACTCACCAATAAAAAGACACAGAGTAGCAGACTGGATTAAAAAACAGAACCGGGGAATTCCCTGATGGTGTAGTGGCTTTTAAGGCTTCAGCGCTGGCGCTGTCAGTGCTGCGGCCTGGGTTCGATTCCCAGCCAGGGAGCTACCCACATACCAAAAGGCAAAACAAAAACAAAAACAAAAACAAAAACAAAAACAACAACAACAAAAACAAAAACAAAAACAAAACAAAAACAAAAACAAAAACAAAAACAAACAAAAACACAAAAACAAACAAAAAAAACCCAGAACCCATCCATATGCTGTCTCCAAGAAACACACCTCAGCTGTAAGGACAAACACAGACTCAGAGTGAAAGGATGGGAAACAATACTCAAGCAAATGGTAACCAGAGAAAAGCAGGAGTTGCCATACTGATATTTAATGAAATAAACTTCAGGTTAAAAAAGATAGTAAAAGACAAAGTTGGACATTACATAATGATAAAAGGCACAATACAACCACAAGAAGATTTGACACTAATTAATATATATGTACCTAACCAGGATGCATCAAAATATAAAAAAATTTGAAAGGAGAAACTGATGAATACACAATCATAGTGGGAGACTTAAACACCCTGCTAACAGCCATGAACAGATCATCGGAACAGAAAATAAATAAGAAAATATCAGCTCTAAATGACACATTACAGCAAGTGGACATAATTGACATTTACAGGACACTTCATCTAGCAAAAAGAGACTATACCTTCTTTTCTAGTGCACATGGAACATTCTCAAGGATAGATCACATGCTGGGACAGAAAAGTAGCCTTAGCAAATTCAAGAAGATTGAAATCATACCAAGTGTATTCTCAGACCACAAAGCTTTGAAATTGGAGATCAATTGTAAAAGTAAAGCAGAAAAAAACCACATATACATGGAGATTAAACAACAGCTTATTTAAAAAGGACTGGATAAAAGAACAAGTAAAAGATGAGATTAAAAAATATATAGAAACTAATGACAATGAAAATAAAACGTATCAGAATTATTGGCACACAATGAAAGCAGTAATAAGAGGGAAATTTATATCACTACAGGCCTATCTTAAGAAACAAGAAAAATCACAAGCAAACATCTTAGCATCTCATCTTAAAGAACTAGAAAAAGAAGAGTAGACAAAACCTAAAGTCAGCAGAAGGAAATAAATAATAAAAGTTAAAGCAGAGCTAAACCAATTAGAGAAAAGAAGGACAATAGGAAAAATTAATATTTCTAAGAGCTGGTTCTTTGAGAAAGTAACAAAATTGACAAACCCCTGGCTAGACTAATCAAAGGGTGAAAAGAAAGGACACAAATATCCAAAGTTAGAAATGGAAGGGGAGAAATTACCACTGATACCACAGAAATACAAAGGATTATAAAAAAAATATTATGAAGAACTTTAAGCAACTAAATTTAACAACCTAGAAGAAATGGCCAAGTTTCTAGAAACTTACAGCTTACCTACACTGAACCAGGAAGAACTGGATAATCTAAATAGACCAATCAATAGCAATGAGATTGAAATGACTATCCATAATCTCCCTAAAGGCAAAATCCCTGGACTGGATGATCTCACCAACGAGTTCTACCAAGCCTTCAAAGAAGAATTAACACCTATCTTCCTCAGACTCTTCCAAAAAATTGAAGAGGAAGCAATACTTTCTAACTCATTCTATGAGGCCAACATTACCTTAATACCAAAGCCCGGCAAAGACAACACAAAAAAGAAAACTATAGACCAATATCTCTGATGAACACAGATGCAAAAATTCTAAACAAAATATTAGCAAACAGAATACAACAATGCATCAAAAAGATTATACATCATGATCAAGTGGGTTTCATCCTGGGAGCACAAGGATGGTTCAACATATGAAAATCAATCAATGTGATACACCACATAAACAAAATAAAAGATAAAGACTATATGGCCATATCAATTGATGCAGAAAAAGCTTTTGACAAGATACAACATCCATTTATGATCAAAACACTAAATAAAATAGGTAGAGAAGGAAAGAATCTCAACATAATAAAGGGCATATATGACAAACTCTCAGCTAACACAACACTGAATGGGGAAAAGTTGAAACCTATTCCCCTAAAATCAGGAACAAGACAGGGATGCCCCCTGTCACCATTTCTATGTAATATAGTACTGGAAGTTCTGGCCATAGTAATCAGGCAAGAGAAAGGAATCAAAGGTATCCAAATTGGGGAAGAAGAGGTTTAATTGTTACTATTTGCAGATGACATGATTGTTTATATAAAACATTTCAAAGATTCCACCAGAAAGCTATTAGAAACAATAAACAAAGTCACAGGATACAAAATCAATGTAAAAAAATCAACAGCATTCCTATATACAAACAATGAATCCTCAGAAAAAGAAATGAGGGAGTCAATTCCTTTTGCTATCACAACAAAAAGAATGAAATATCTGGGAATTAACTTAACAAAAAACGTGACAGACTTATACAAGGAAAACTGTAAGACAGTTTTGAAAGAAATTGGAACAGACTTTAAGAGGTGGAAAAATATCCCCTGTTCATGGATAGGAAGACTTAACATTGTTAAAATGGCCATTCTGCCCAAAGTTATCTACAGATTTAATGCAATACCCATTAAAGTCTCACAATCATGTTTTTGAAATAGATAAAAGAATTACTAGATTTATATGGAACCATAAAAGACCTCGAATTGCCAAAGCAATACTACATAAAAAGAATAAGGCTGGTGGCATTACATTTCTTTACTTCAATTTATAATACAAAGTATCAATAGTTAAAAAAGCTTGGTACTGGCAGGAAAACAGAAATATAGACCAATGGAACAGAACTGAAAACTGAGAAATAAAACCACAAATATATGGACAAATAATTTTTGATAAAGGAGCAAAAATCATACAATGGGGAAAAGACAGCTGGGAAAACTGGAAAAACATATGCAAAAGAATGAACCTGAGCTGTGAACTCTCTCCATATAAAAAAATTAACTCAAAATGGATTAAAGACCTTCATATCCGACCTGCAACAATCAACTGTATAGAAGAAAACATTGGTACTAAACTTATAGTCCCAGGGCTCAAGGAAGACTTCACGAATCTGACCTCAAAGGCAAGGGAAGTAAAAGCAAAAATAAATGAATGGGACTATGCCAAACTAAAAACTTCTGCACAGCAAAGGAAACCATCAACAAGACAAAGAGACAACCAACTGAATAGGAGAAAATATTCACATATAATGCATCAGATAAGGGTCTAATATCTAAAATATATTAAGAACTAATGAGACATAACAAGAAAACAAACAATCCAATTAAAAATGGGCAGAAGAACTAAACAGACACTTCTCCCACGAAGAAATACAAATGGCCAGCTGACATATGAAAAAAAAAAAGCTCATCCTCATTAGCTATCAGGGAAATGGAAATCAAAACCACAATGAGATATCACCTCACACCCATTAGAATGACTATTATCAACAAGACAAGGAATAACAAGTGCTGGAGAGGATGTGGAGAAAAAGGAACTCTGGTACACTGCTGGTGGGAATGCAAACTGGTACAAGCACTGTGGAAGATGATTTGGAGGTTGCTCAGAAAATTGGGAATGGAGTTACCATTTGACAAAGCAATCCCCCTTCTGGGGATCTACCCAAAAAACTTGAAAATCTTTGTCCGCAAAGACTTATGTACCCCATTGTTCATCACAGGAGTGTTCACAGTGGCCAAAACATGGAAACAACCAAAGTGCCCTGCGACAGATGACTGGATAAAGAAGCTTTGGTACATATACACAATGGAATATTACTCAGCTATAAGAAAAGATGCAATATTGCCATTTGCAAGAAAATGGATGGACCTGGAGATCATCATGCTTAGTGAAATAAGCCAGACAGGAAAAACAAAGAAGTGTATGACATCACTTATATACAAAATATAAAAACTGTAAGCAACAAAGAAAAAAGAAATGAACAAACAAACAAATAACTCATGGACACAATCAATAGTTTAATGTTTATTTGGGGACAAGTGGGTTAGGAAGGGGAGAAAGGGGAGGGGGTGGGAGAAGAGGGAGGGGAAGCTAAATATAAGGTGATGGAAAGAGAAAGCACATTAGGTGGTGAACTTATTATACAACAAGTTGACAAAGCAAAAAAAAAATATTATGGCAGGCAAAAAAATAAATAAATAAAAATAAATAAATAAAAACATTCATTATCGGAGGAAATGGCTGAGCTCAGACCATCAATTTTCAGGCTAAGCTATACGTGGGAAGCAGGGCAGCCAGGGGGCAAGAGATTGAACTCTGTGAGGGTGAGGGGCTGTGCCTCACCTCTGTAGAGCCCAAGCTCTCTCCTGATTTCTTCTATGTGACCATGCCTGTCTTAGGTTGTTCCTCCCTTGAGGGATCTTACCCATAATTGACTAACCAGCCATCCTTTGGGGCCATACTGAGTGATGTGAGGTGTATGAGTGAAGGAGGAGCAGTACCCCAGAGAAAGGGTCAGTTCTGTCTCCTAGATATTCTATGCCCCTGTGGCCTCCATGCTCAGCTTCTATCTTAGGATGTCATGGGGAATATGTGAGGGGACAGACAGGTCTGCAGCTGCAAGGCAACAATTTCTCCAGTAGCAGCATCAGCAGTATAAGGGTTGGGAGCTGAGAATATTTACAAAAACTTATTCTCATTGCTAATTACCAAGAACAACTACAATTGTCTAGCCAGCATCTCTTAAGAGACTGTTAAAGTGTTTGTGAGAGACTGTTACTTTTCTATGATGTCTCCAGGGACTCACATAGAGGAGAGCAGGAAATACTGAGGTCTGACACATGAGGGACTGTGGCAAGTCTGTGCATCTCACTGGATATTCTGTTTCATTCAAAAGTTCTACCCCAAAGTGAGTTCTTTCCTAATCTTTATACAAATGAACTGCACCCTCATTTATGGTTTAAGCAAAGAAATGAAATGAATCAAAATATTAATCAAAGGATTAATAAAAGGAACAAGTAACAACAAAAACCAAAACCATGGTGTCAATAACATCCATTAAACATTTGCTCAAGTCAATGCAAATTAATGGAAATTTATTGAGAAAATATAGTTTAACCATATTAACCCTCAATAGTGACAGGAAACAGAGCAGAAAAATATTCATAAAAGAAAGAGAAGTTTTTTAAAATCTCTATCCTAAATAATGCAGCTAGTTGAGGTGGTTTAACAGATTTTACCACTCCTATACTGTCTAATAAGCCAATGTTACTTATTTAATTCAATATCATCAAATGATCGACACAGTTCTCTACATCTATATTTTGCTGTATTTTCAGGTATTAAAAGATGGTTGCTTTTGTAGCTTAGTAAGAAATGTAAATTACAAGTCAGGTTTTTCTACCAACAAATCCATACTTTAACCCACATTAATGATACAATACTCCCAATTTTCAAGTCAGTTGTAGAGCCTTAATGGCAATGAATGGCCCATACTATGAGTACAAACTCATTTACCCACAGGAACAAACACGGGTGCACACACACTTACTCAAATATAGTCACATACATCCTTATACACATGTATACATAGTCACTCATGTACTCACACAATTTCAATTTCACACTCACATTTATGCACATACACAATACAGGCAAACTCACATATACACTAATAATGACAACACACTTGCATAAATGTATAGTTACAGTCTTTCATAAAATCACACACAATTACCATGTATGTGTGAACATGTTCATATATGGAAAAATAAGTTGTATTGTTGCAGGAAACTAGGCCCAGCAGAAAGAATCACCTGAACACCAAGAATTAAGAGGAAGGGATCCTTGCTGCCTGGCAGAGCAAGGCAGACAAAAGTCTTAAACAGCCAAGCTCCCCGACCCACTCTGGTCCTGTCCTTTTATAGGACTTACAGGCTTTTAGACAAAGAGGCAATCATGTTGCATTTTGATTGGTGGTCCTAATATATTGGCACAAACTTCTGGTGGGCTCTTACAGAAAAAAGAATTTAGGATTTATTGTTTTATTGCAGGGAGCATCCTTGCACCAGAGCAGGAGGAATTTATTGCTTTAGAGTGGGGAGCAGCCTTGCATCAAGACAGGCATGCTAGATAGGACAGGCATACTAGATGTGGGGTGGATAATTCCCCAAGGCAGGGCCTCCTCTCTCAGTATCTCTAGATTTCTGAATGCCCATTCAGATATCTGAATAGAAAAACTCCCCCCAACCCAAGATCCCTGGAAGCAAATAGAATCTCATGTGCAAGAGAAAAGAAAAAGCTGAGGTCTGACACATGAGGGACAAGCAGTGAGAACCTTTGTTTCCCTCACAACATTGAGACTGGTGGTCCTAACAGAGCAGTGTAGTTTTTCTACCCAAATCTAGTACTTTCTCAATCTTCATTTCCCTTGAGCTGAACCATTATTTAAGTTATTAGCAGGGATATGGAGTGAGACATAATACCTGACTATAAGACATAATTTTCAAAGAAATACAAGTAAATAAAAGAATATGACACTTTTAAATACATAATAAATACATATTAATAACATTAAAAATCATTGGACTTTGAATAATTCAATGTCTTTGATAAAAAATTTTGTAAGGTATTTTATGATTATTGACTTTTACTAGTGAATGAAGTAGACACAGAACCATATGCATAGAAGAAAGGGGGAAGGTTATGAAAGAGTCCCTCACAAATAAAGCACCAGCATCAGATGGTTTGACAGGCAGATTCTACCATTCTTACACCTGTCAGACAAGCCAATGCTACTTACTAAATTCAAGAGCATCAAATGGCTACTGCCACTCTCTACATTTACTTTTTACAAAATTTTAGTAATGAGCACTTGTTTTGGTAATTAACATATAAATTAGGATTTGATCTAGTTAGCCCATCTAATTAACCCAATAATCAAGTCAAGGGATAGAGTCATAATAATAGGCCATCCAGACTACACAGTCACAGGAACTCAATTACACACTTACACACAAATGCAATTACACACTCGCATACTCAAATATAGTCACATGTTTATGCATATATGTGTTCGCCAATATACTCACTAAATTTTCATTGTAGATTCATGAATATTGACACACACTTTTGTCATTGCTCATATGTTGTGAAAGAAATCATAAAACAAAAGAGAAAAAAGAAAATCAGTTTTATTATGTATGCTCAAAGAAGAGTGGGCAAAGTTTACAGAAGATGACTGCTCAGTGGAGCGATATAAAGGCTTTTATTGTGAGATTGTGGGGGTTGGTTTTTGTTTGCAACTGTAAAACCAGATTTCAGTTACCTTCTTACAACATCTGGTGCTATCTCAGAGTGCTGTGCTCCTGGGACATTCATTAGCTATTGCTTTCTACCAAGACCTCTGGTTTGTCCTGTTTTATCTCTGTTAATCTTTGCTTAGCATTAATTCATATGTCATCTTGTTGCAGGGAGATGACTGAACACTGAACACTGGGGACCTTGAAGAAAACCTTTTATTACACATGCAGACCCAGAGGAGCCTGTCTCCAAATTCTGGGCTTCGAACAAGGGAGTAGCAAAGCTTTTATATGTTGGGCTGCAGTGGCTGGTGGGCTTTACAGAAGTGGAACAAGTGATGCTGCTGATGGCGATAAGGGTCATGACTACTGGGTTTTGCAATGCGGAGGAAACCTGCTCTATTCTGGGACAGGGCCATCTGCTCATCCTTTCTGTTACATTTCCCCCCTTAGATGCTATTTGATGTTAGAGGCAGCTATAGCATCATGATAGAGGTCATTGTACTTAGCCTCATTCATCTGTCCAAGGGAAGGGTTAAGTTCCAGCATACTTGGTGACCTGGGGGCCCATATTGCCTACAATTTGCCCCTTGGTTCTGCTGGGTGCCCTTCAGTCTCACTGTCCATTATGTCCGGGACTGCCAAGTACAGTGAGCTTTGGTCCCTGTTATACAGCTGTTGGCCATTGAGGTGCTGTAGCTGAAGGCAGAAGCCCTAATATAGCAGCTAGTTATTCCCCCTCTGACCTGGACGCATTCCCCAGGGGTGCCTTAGTTGCATTGGGGAACAAAGATCTTGGTGGCAGTGTCCCGGCAAAACATATTAAGTAACCAAAAACTGATACTAAGCCAAGATAGAGCCCTCCAAGGGCCAGTCTTTGCCATAGTCCCCATTCCTTTGGAGCATCAGGAGCACTGCCAGGGTGATGGTGAGAATCCCTGTGCCTAACAGGAACTGTTCTGTACAATTGTCCATTGTCCAACTGGTTTATCTGGGAGAGCATGGGGGTGGAGGGGATGTTCGGTGCCAGTCTGTCAGCGCGCTCTGGGTGCTCCTTAGGGTCGGTGGCTTTCTTTACCCAGGAATGGTGGATCCACAGAGTGGTACCTGCAATCTTGAGGGCAGTGGGGGTAGTTAGAATGACTAGATGGGGCCCCGTCCAGGAGGGCCATAAAGGTTTCTTTTTTCAATCTTTTACCCATACATAGTCCCCTGGCTTGTGGGGGTGTGTTAGCCCCCCTTTGAGAATGGGTTCTTCCCCTATGCCAGGTTGATGTAATTGGTGCAAGGTCTCACCCAGTTTTTGGAGATATTTAGTTTGGCTTGTTTCCCCTAGGACTCAAAGGTCCCCTCTGGGCAGAGACAATAGGGCAGGGGTTCAACCATAGACTAGCTCATAGGGCGTATACCCAGTAGCATTAGGGGTGTTACGGACCCTGAGTAGTGCTAAGGGAAACAGGTTGGGCCAGGGCACACCTGTCTCCTGATAAAATTTGGCTCACTTAGTTGTCCGGTGGGGCAATGGCGGTTGTGACCACGGAGTGTTTGGCTCCCGTGTCAACCATAAATGGAAGGGTTTGGCCCCCTATTCTCAGTTCAGCCATGGGCTTGTGGGGGCTGAGATTCAATGAGTCTGGTCTTTCCTAGTCTGAGTCAGTTTTGGTTAGGCTGAGAACGTGCGGTGCTCAGGTCCCAGGTCTGGCAGGGCAGTTCGTTGACTTTCCAGTCTTTCAGTTGGGACAATCTCGCTTCCAGTGTTCTTTTTCCTTGCAGTATGCACATTGGTCAGCCTCTATTCCAGGGTGGCCACTCAGACTTTCTGGGGCCGTTTGGTGGTCCTCTGGGTGGTCCTGAGGGTTGGTTTTCAGGTGCAGCTGTTCTTGTCCATTGTCCAGGGTCCAGGGTTCCCACTGGAGCAGCTCCCTCTAGGTAGTTGAGAACTTCCTGGAGTATACGTCATTGCTCCTCAGTGTTAAACAAAGTGAGGAGGAGCTGACAGCAATCATACCAGGTTGGCTGATGGGTTTGCATGACGGACTCCATGAGGTCTATTAAAGCTATGGCTTCTCTGAGTAGTAGGGTGTGTGGTGTTTCCAGTTGAGAAGGTCAGTGGTTGTGAAAGGTTTATAGTAGACCATGATGCGACCTGGGTGTGGGATCCCATCATCACTGAACTCAGGTGGTCCTCTTGCTTCTCTTGGGGCAGCTGAAGTGGCGAGTGAGCCCGCCGCTGGGTGGCCATTGGTTACCCAGGAGGGTTTCATTTGGCCAGTAGCAAAACTGACTGGGGAGGAGTGGACAGTGTAGGTGACATCTCGGGTTGGGGTGCGGGCTCAGGACAAACTGACTGGGGAGGAGTGGGCAGTTCAGGTGGTGCCTCAGGTTCAGTTGTGGGCTCAGGAGGGGCATGGTCTTCAGGTACATAGGGCAGCGGAGGACAAAACGAGGCATCCTCGTAGCAGAAGGCAGGGTTATTTTCAGGGGCTCCCTCATGAATAGGCAGACGCTTGAGTTCCCAGGGCCGAGTCACAAGGATACGGGTACTTGATGCTTTATTCGGACGGGCACAGTGGGATGCAGTCTAAGTTTTGGCCTGATTGGTTGTGGGCGCAGCAGCAAATCCCCAGAGCCATCGGGGCATATCCTGAGCTAATTCTTGCCACCTATCTATATAGATGAATTGATCTGGGTGTCCTTGCCTGCCAGTGACCTTCATGTGCACCGCCCTAATTGTGGTCAGGTTTAGTGTTCCCTCTGGGGGCCAGCCTATGCCAAATGATGGCCACTCAGAGGAGCAAAATGTCAACAGCTGGTTTACCTGTCTTGACCACGGAACTTTTTAAAGTTCTTAACCATACAGTCAAGGACAGTAGAGGATCCTGAACCCATGTTGTTGTTCAGGTTGTCCCTTAGTCCACCCGTTCGGCATGGACACAGACAAGGGAAGGATTTTCTTTCAGATGCCCACCGGCCGCTCCCCTAGCAGGGATTTAGGTGCCTCTTAACTTTGGCAGGTCGGTATAAACCCCCAACTTGGATCAGGTGAAACCTGATGCTGCCCTAGACCATATGAGGTCACCATGGAACCACAGATTGGGGCCCACTAGGATTCTGTAGCTATTGCCGTAGAGCCACACAATGGATCAGCGGACGCAAGCCTCCACCATCCACAGTCATTCACACATTCATCCAGATATTCAGAGTTTAATAGAACAATCCCACTCATGGGTCTGTCCCTACCTGGAGGCTTAAAAAGCCTTGAGAGGTGATCAGTCTCTCCTTCCACCTAGAGGAGTGGGCCTGAACTCAAACCTGGTCCTGGGGGCACTCACCAGGCCTGAAGTGTTGACGTCTTCCAGAACTGGTTTGTTCGCGGTTCCTGGCATCCCAGGTAGATGGGGTCCCAGCAGGGTCTTTGGTTGGCCCTTTGACCCATAAGGACCCGAAATAGCCAGGGCACGTATTCCCTTCCACCACAGGGCCCACGGAGCCCTTCTGGATCCTCATACTGGAAGCAACTGCCTGCTCGGGTGAGTCGTCAATTCCCAGTCAGGGAACCAGAATGTTGGGGGAAGACGACTGAACACTGAACACAGGGGACCTTGAAGACAACCATTTTTTACTCATGCAGACACAGAGGAGCCAGTCTCCAAATTCTGGGCTTTGAACAAGGGCATAGCAAAGTTTTAATAGGTTGGGCTGCAGTGGCTGGCAGGCTATACAGAAGCATAACAAGTGGAGTTGGTGGGCTTTACAGAAGTGGAACAAGCGAGGCTGCTGATAGTGATAAGGGTCACGACTACTGGGTTTTGCAATGCAGAGGAAACCTGCTCTATTCTGGGACAGGGCCATCTGCTCATCCTTTCTATTACAATCTTACAGAAAATCTCAGTTCAGAATTGCAGCCCTGTTGTTTGTTCCAGATGGCTGGAACCAACTTGCAAGTTTCTTGCAAGTTAGTGTTCTACTGATTAACTAGATTAATGGGGTATTCATGTAGCCTTAGGAAAAACAGGGCCATTTATGATGATAGGAGGGGAGGGAAGCAAAGAAAAGAATTTTAAGTTTTAAGCTATATTACATTATTGAATCAAATGAAATAAATTTTGAAAATAAGAAATAAGGTGTCATCCTTGTATTTTCCCATTATTGTTTATTTTATTTATAGAAAATCAGCATGGTTACATTTTAGGGATTCAGGAGTAAAGTATTGGTTCAGATTAAAGAGAAAAACAACAACATTAGTCTTTCTATAAGATCATTTAAATAATGTTTAAATTGAGGAGTATGTAATGACAACTACTCTTGCTACTTTCTACTGAGAGTGGGTGTTGTCCCTGCCTACCAGCACTAGTTTCTGCTATTTTAGTATAGTGAGAAAGGGCATAATAAGGAGCTGTGAGAGAGTAAAAACATCAAACCACTTGGTTGAGTGGCTGCTGTCATGGCTTGTTATACTCTGGAGGAATGAGTTGGAAGTCTGGGGGAAGACCGTCTGGGGATTAAACTGCTCAGATGACACAAACCTGACAAGGAGACCAAAACAAAACAAAATAAAAAATCAAGGGCTAAGCAGTCAGACAAGAATTGACAATAGTAATTTTTCTATTCTAACCAGAAAAGCCTGGAGAAGAGAGCCAAAAAAACTAAATTAATGGTGATGCATTCAATGGGGATCCCAAGTGGAGCACAAGTAATGAGGAAAACTAGAGATAAAATAAGGCTTAAGAGAAAGGCAATAATTAGCAAATCTAGGACTTATCAGTACTTACTAGTCTGTTTAGAGGAGCATAAGGTCTCCAATTGAGTCACAGGAATAGGAATGACAATATTTTTTTTCTGGGGCAGTTCTGTTGAGAGAGGAGGCCCTGCCTTGGGAAGTTATCCACTCTATATCTAACATGCACATCCTATCTAGTATGCCTGTCCTATCTAGCATGCCTGTCTTGGTGCAAGGCTGCTCCCTGCTCTAAAGCAATAAATCCCTCCTGCCCTGGTGCAAGGATGCTCCCTGCAATAAAACAATAAATCCTAAATTTTTTTTTCTGTAAAAGCCCACCAGGAATTTGTGCCAATATGTTGGGACCACCAATCAAAAGACAACGTGAGTGTCTCTTTGTCTAAAAGCCTGTAAGTCCTATAAAAGTACAGGACAAAAGTGGGTCAGGGAGCTTGGCTATTTAAGACTTGTCTGCCTTGCTCTGCTGGCTGAATAAAGGATCCCTTCCTCTTTATCCTTGGTGTTTGGGTGATTCTTTCTGCTCGGCCTAGTTTCCTGAAACAATTTAAGTTAAACTTTCTACATATTTCTCCTTCTTAGGCTTATAAGTAATCTAAGGCCAGTTTGTTTTGATAGACAGCGTTTTGGATCTGGGTTTCCTGCCATTCTAGGAGTGACAGTGCCCTGCCTGTCTCATTAGTTATGATCTCAAGCATTGCTTGTAATCTAATTATTTGGTTAGACATAGAGATTGGGGTGTGATATCCCCAAGATCCATCCTAGGCCCATGTAGCTGGGCCATAACATTGGATTATTTTCTCAGGGGCTATTTATTATCCTTCTAATCCTCTATGGTAACCTCTCTTTTTATTAGCATATTTTGTCTCTGTGAGACTTAATGAGATATAGTGGAGAGGGGGACCAAAAAGTTTTATGAGCCTAAAGAATTTTACATGTTTTTTTTTCATTTTGAGCCTTCTTTTCCCCAACTCATTTAGCCCTAACATACCTGTCCTTTTAGTTATTTATAAGGAATAAGGCACCATCTTCATTGGCTACTTCTTGTGTGACTGTTAGGGAGGCATGATCTGCCTTATGCATATACCATAATTGATCTAATAAAAAAAAAAAATGTCCATTTTGATATTGTAGATTGTTCTAACATTTTTAATATTACAAATAATGTTTCAAAAAGTGTTTTTGTTGCTAAATCAATTAATGCATTAATATTTTAACATTTTCATTAGGATAAACTGTTAGAAGTAAATTTCTAAGTGTGCAAAACTGTAATGCTATTAAAAAAATAAAGTATCAATTTAATTCCTAAAAAAAAAAAAAAACAAACAAACAAATTAAACCTGGGGAGTAGGGAGATATTGTCCTTTCGTCTGGAGCAAAAGTTATTGTTTTACATCCTTCTTTGAGTGAGATGGGCTGGAAGCCTTGCTGGGCTATCAGTTGTATCCTGATGGTCCTTAAGGTGAAATTGGTCAGCAGGTCACTGGAGGAAAATTTTAGTCTTTGGTTGTCCTGTAGCCCTTAGCATCTGGCCAGCGAGAGATCTGCAAATTGGAGAGCATTGAATACATCAGCAAGACATAATTCCTATGATGGTAAACAAAAGAAAGATGAGAAACATTTCTTTTAAGTCAGCAAGTTTGGGAAGTCAAGAAGTAAGGGAGCAAAGATCAAAGCTGAAATATCCTTCTCTTTGATATTGGTCATTATGTTACAAATTTGTCTGACTTTGTCTTCAATTAACTGTGAGTTATCTAAGTTAAAACAACATAGCCCTTTAAATTTTTTATATCTATGATTGTGCCTCAACAGTAGGCAATCTATAGCAGTTCTGCCTCCAAGGATGGCCCCCCTGTCTTAGTTCCTCTCCAATGGCATGAATGGCCTGGGAAGTTGCATTTGCAAAACTGACTGAAGTGGTGGAGCTGTAATTCAAATTTGTATCAGCTGAAACATTAAAACAATAGTGATTGTCTCCTTTTATTTATTTATTTCTAAGGTATAGGCCATTGGCAATAAACAGACTGAGTATGAACCTAAATTGATTTTTACACCTCATATGTTTTTAGAGGAATTAGGTCCACAGTGAGTGGCCAAGACAGAGTAAATAGCTCCTAATATTAATCAGGAAACTAACAGGCTTGCCTGCCATGTCAAAGGTCACCCATAATTTCTCCCCTGTCACAGTGGTAGTCTCCTCTTTATTGGGAGCTGCTGGTTTTAGGCCTTGTCAGTTGATTGCAGTCATTCAGGGAGAAGTTGTTTCCTGCTCCCTTCAGAACAGGGAACAGTCCCTCCTCTTGTGCCCTTTAGGCTTTCATAGGAGACACAGCTGCTTTGGAGGACTAGGGCACTTCTAGTTTCAGAGGTCTGGGCTTCTGCACCCAAAGCAGTCTCCTTTATCTGGGGTTTGCCATCTGGGGTTTCCAGGGTGGCTCTGAGGTGGCTTTAACCTTGGTTACTGTAACTGTGATCAAGTCTGGCCTGTTTCTGCTCTTGTTTCCTGTCTCATTGTTCCTTTTTATTTTATTTATTTATTTATTTTTGTCTTGATTGCTAAAGACATTGAAATAAATTGCTTTGTCCTTTCTTAGGTCTTATGAGGAATGTAACAATGGGTCAGAGAAATCTTAAGCTTGTTCAGTTTAACTACATGTCAAAACTTCAAGGCTTTTTTTCATAAACCCTCCACAACTTTCCTTAGTTCTCCTTAGTCTGTCCATTTCTTTGTACTCATCCAGAAATAACCATCTTTATGACAAACTATTCTCCTTCAGTTCCTTCAAAAATGTATTTCCATACCTTATACCTTTTTAAAACATTATCTTTTTTTCTTATATTAATTACCATTTATATCCCTCAGAACCTTAATTTTCCCCTAACAATTAAAAAGGCAAACAATTAGCACCTCTACTGGCAATCTTGCAAACACAAAAGAACAATTAGCAATTCCAAAGGGGACCCAAGGTCTTCTATTCATTTCCCATGGATCTAAGGAAGTTAAAATGCTGGCCTGAGAGAGGCTTGTAAAGTGCCTTCATTTTTTTCTTTTTTTTTCTTTTTAAGGATTTTATCAGAACTACTCACATATGTTTGATCTGAAGCCAACATTACCAAAAGTTTGGGACCAAACAATTTGAAACCAAATGGTAGACAGCCTTAAAATAGTCCTTTAGCCATTTTTATAACTCTTTCCACTGCTACCAGAAAATGGGTGTCCTCATCAACACAATGTCCAGGTTCTTGGTATCTTGAGCAAAGAATTGGACAAGACACACACAAAAGTATAGAGATGAAACAAAGAGATAGTTTATTGAAAAGAAAGTACACTCCAAGGAGGTAGGAGCAGGCTCAAGCGAGGAGAGTGGCTCAGGAGCCCAAATTAATGAGGCTTTGGTACTTTTATTTTCTTCTGTGTTCTTCAGGGGAGACACCTGTAGGCATGGAGTTTCTTGATTGACAAGTCTGATTGACAAGCCTGTGACATTACCTTTATTTTATTGTTCTTGTCTTCTTTCCAAATTCAATTACGTCCTGTGATTATCTTATCTTGGGTCAGGGTTTACTAGTGAAAGAGTGGTATCAACAGGGGAAGTCTCATGGGAGGGGTCTCAAGATCCCCCCATTCTATCTGCCTTTCTCACATTTCCTTGAGAGACATGATCCCCACAAATCTTTATGGGAAGCTGAGGGGCTGAAGGTCCTGCTGAAGATGGTCATTGTCCCTACCTATTGGGCATCCACAGAGCTCTCACTCTATCTGATCCAAAAGAGGAAGGGGTCTCGAGATCCGCCATGTTGATTCCTTTGGTTGAGATGGGCTGGAAGCCTTGCCAGGTGACATCTGCATTCCAAAGGCCCCTACATAAGGAGAACTGTTGTGCTCCCTGTTTTTGACCCCCACAGCGACCAAGAGACCAACTCCGATGTAAATACAAAAAAAGACTTTATTGCTACAAGCTCGAGCTTGGTTCATCTGCCCTCCAATGCAGCAGAGAGAGAACGGCCCCGAACCTGGATAGGCAGGGGAATTTAAAGGAAAAAAAATTGCAGGCGGGTGGGGTGACATGCCGTGGCGTTACTGGATAGGTGGAGGGACATGGGGTGGGAAGCAGGAACTGGGTGAACGCTGAGGTTTTTCCTAATAAGGGAAGTAGTCTGCTGTGCTCTTAGGTTTCGCTTCTCTCAAAATGGCGGCTAACTATCAAAATGGAGTCTCCTAGGCCCCACACAACCAGACCCAGTTAGTAAGTTCAAAAACTTTGGCTCGAAATGTAGGCCTCAAAGCCATCACTGCAGGGTGGCTATGTGACAGAAGTGACAGAAGATTTGTTTAGCCCTTTGGAGTCTGCATCCTGCTGATTTTGGTCTCCATGGCCACCCAGGTGTGACTGCCTATCCAAGAATGTCCTGGGGATAATACAATTTACAAACACAAATTCACAGTAAAAAAGATGATTAGCTAAAATCTAGCATACCCAGCTAAATAAAGTTTTATTATCACATATCACAAATTTTAGGATGACTAACCAGGGCTGGAGACAGACATTTTGGAAATACAATTAGCAAACACAAGTTACCAGTATTTTCTCTGAAAGATTAGCTCAAATCCGAGCAAAGGACATCTGGGAGATATAGGATGAAAGCCTATTGTTTTAAAGTTTTAGGGTGATTGTCTAAAGCAGGAAGCAGAATGAAGACATTCCATGATTCAAGTTAGGAGCAATCTGTTGTTTAAACTAGAGTTAAAGGAAAACTGATTGAGAGAGGATTAAGGCTATGATCAAGAAAAAACGTAAAACTGAGAGCTAAAGAACAAGAACAGGAGTCTTTAGTGAAGTGTGGGGATGGCTGCTTTATTTGGTCCATATCACGGCCTGCCTTCGTGTCACCATCCTTCTTCTTTTTCTTTTCCTTCCAGACCATTTCCTGAGCTTCAGTTTCTCAAACCATTATAAGGCAGGCAGTTAGAGACAAGGAAAGAGTTAACAAAAATGAGCTTTGGGACAGGTTAACAAGAACCAAGTTTAGCTTAACTTGGCAAGCTGCAAAATCAGAGTTGATGGGGCTACTCTTGCTGCCTCTTGAAATAGCAGTCCTGGCCTTGGGATACAAGCTTAGCTGAGCTTGGCACACTGCAAGGAGAAATTAAATCTCTATCCAGATCATCCTTATGCCCCAACATATCCTAATATGCTTTATTACCTTATATGTATAGCATGACCAATTTATCTGATATGCCCATGCAGTGAGAAAAGATGACATCATTTCCCTTATCTCACAAGTGCTAAGCACAGAAGTCCTCTGCCTAGATGAGGCAGGGCTTCCCCACAGGCCAAAGAGAATAGTTACCACAGTCTCGGTAATCAGGGCTCTTGAGCTATGGGCTTGTTCGAGTTTGTTCCTATCTCTTTGAAGTGTATTTTCCCTTTCAATAAACTTTTTCTTTGTTTTACCTTATTTTCCTAACATTGCTGGATATCTGACATTGAGAAGGGCACCTGTACCCTAAGAGTGCCCTCCGTTCCAGCCATTTCCCCAAGGGCAAAAGAGAAGATGGGTTTGCGGGGTATAGGGTCCTGCTCTGAGTGTGGGAAAGGCTAAGAACTTCTTCAGGATTCCCAGGTGGGGCAGTTCCTTAAGTACCATGAATGTCCTTTGCTGGTCAGATCCCTATTCTATTGGCTCCCTTTCTCCCCCCTTTGCAGACTCATAGAGTGGTTTGGCCAGAACCACAAAGCTTGGAATCCATATGTGGCAAAATCCTATTACTCATAGGAGCTCTCTAATTTGCCTTTTCATTTTTGGGACCAGGATGTTTTGAATAACCTGTTGTTTTGTTTGTTTGTTTGTTTATCCCAGCCACGTTGAACAGGGCTGCCTCTTCCTTGGGACCTGTACTCAGAGGGGCTGGTGGACCCTTTCCTAGCTGAGAGCATTTCCTTTTTTTTTTTTCTGATTCCCAGCAGAAGGTGCACTGGTCACGCCTTAAAGGGGGGTTTCTCTGTTGACCCTTTGACCTCTGGCTTCCTTTTCTCCTTGCCTAAATGGTGAGGGTTCCCTTTTCCCATTCTGATTCAAATCTATGAGGTCTGTTTTCCTTTATAGCATGGATGCTAAGGGAAAAGTTTTCCCTACATGCCTCCCCTGCCCTACAGAACCACATTTGGAATAGTATATTTGTTTTGACCCTGTGAGGGGGAGTCAGAACCCTCTCCTCGGTATCCGTCTTGTTCACTCCCCAAGCACTCACATTCACTCAAATCCAACCCAAATTCCCAAATTTCTGTCCTGAGGCAGCCTCAGTTTCCCTCTTGAACCATCTTGATCAGCCCTCCCTTCTGCTCAAATGGAGCAGGCCCTAGCACATTTCCCAAACCCATTCCTACTTTACCTTAGACGTCTCCTGGCCCTTCCTGAAGTCTGTTCCTCCCAGCGTTTGACTCCTCAGGAACCTGCCGAGGGGGTCTTCTCTGCATCTTATTGAGGAATCCACACAGGGAGGCAAAGCTAGCCATCCCTGGTGTGCTCAGTGGTTCACATCGCCCAGGCTGATTGCGCCCCCCCCCTCCGTGGGTACTCTGGAGGATTGGTGGAAAACACCAGGTGATTCTGACTATTTTCTCTGTCTCTGCGGGTGGGCTCACTTCCAATCAGGGAACCAAAATATGTTGCAGGAAACTAGGCCCAGCAGAAAGAATCATCCAAACACCTAAGATAGAAGAGGAAGGGATCCTTTATTCAGCTGGTGGAGCAATGGCAGACAAAAGTCTAAAATAGCCAAGCTCCCTGACCCACTCTTGACCTATCCTTTTATATTACTTACAGGCTTTAGACAAAGAGGCAATCATGTTGCCTTTTGATTAGTGGTCCTAACATATTGGCATAAATTCCTGATGGGCTCTTACACATTGGCATGAATTCCTGGGGGCTCTTACAGAAAAAAAGAATTTAGGATTTATTGTTTTATTGCAGGGAATATCCTTGCATTACTGTGGGCATGAGTAAGATATTTAAAAGCCACTAAGATGTCCACTGCTTGAAGACTCTATTACAGAATAACTTGTTTTTGGAACAAGTCATTTATGACTTGCCAGGTTCAGGAAAAATCCAAGCAACTGTCAAATCTATGTTTGTATAGTGTAATTTCTCTAATGAGAATTTCTTTTTTGTCTCCCTTGTTCTTTTGCCATCTTGCAAACTTCTTCTAGGGATCTCTTCCATGTCACTCCCCCCAATGAGAGATCATGTCCCATCTTTCACATTTCTGTCTTTAATGGGAACCTATTTCTGGGAAACCACTTAGGGACCCACAATTTTGGCTTCCACTCATACAGCATTTTTTCTTTTGCCCAACATGGTGGTCTCTTCAGATGAGCTGATCTCTTCAAAGCCCTTTCTTTTCTTCTTTAAAAGGTACCCAAGATCTAAGGTCATTAAGGTTTTCTTTTTCTTTCTTTCTTTCTTTCTTTCTTAATTTCTTTCTTTCTTTCTTTCTTTCTTTCTTTCTTTCTTTCTTTCTTTCTTTCTTTCTTTCTTTCTTTCTTTCTTAATTTCTTTCTTTCTTTCTTTCTTTCTTTCTTTCTTTCTTTCTTTCTTTCTTTCTTTCTTTCTTTCTTTCTGCTCACCTATGAATCAGCAAAAAATTACAAGATTTTGAACAATTCCCATTTCCCTTGTTCCAAACTTCCCAAGGATTCACCACTAAGACCTTAGTCATTTATGGGACCATGGTTGAGGAATGTTTCCTCAACTGGTGGGATGGAAAGAGTCAAGTATTTCACCCAGGGATACCAGAGATTATCAGAGGACGTAGTCTATGGAGAAATTCCAAGAGTTCTAAAGTAAAGTGACTCCAGAGCCCACTCAAGGCCAGGGATGTCTGGTACACTAAGGACCACTCTAAGGAGAAGCCCAGAAGTCCTATTATAGATTGTACCCTTTTCCTGAGGGACATCCCAGAGAGGAAAGAACCAGTTTCCATGCTGGAAGCTCCTTAGACTTTTTTTCCCCCCAGGCCATTATGAGAAATAAATAATCAATTCCCCAACATGCTCAGGTCTGGCAAAAATAGCACATTGATAGAGCTTACCCTTGCAAGGCTTAGCCTTGCTCAAGCCCCTTAGTCAGGGACAGGGTAGGAGAAAACAATGGGAGAGGAAAAACTCCTTGAAGACCCTCATGGAGCAAAGGAATTTATTCTCGCTATTTCTATGCCCAACCCACATGCTATCCTTGGGCCACTGCTCCACTTATGCTTTTGTCTCAATGATAGAAGGCCAAACAATTCCTGGAGCCACAGGTGGCACAGGAAACACCCCCTCTTGCTGTCTGCCCTTACTTCTCCCTTAATCTTTCACTTTCTTTCTCCCTCCTCTCCTTGTTGTTTTTCTTTCCCTTTTCTTTTTACCAATTAAAGATCTTTTCTTTTTTCATTTAAATAAGTCTCAAGGAACTTTATATTCTATTCTTCGCCATTACACAGAACAATCAGATTAGAATTGTTACTACCCTCTATGTTGCCTCTGCTATTATCCAGATTACTGACACAAATTTTTCCTATGCCATCAACCTGCCCAATAATGAAATTTATAACCACAAGGGGATTATATATAACCACAAGCAGAGAAGAAAGGGCTAGAGCACCTCAGCTTGTCTAAAGTCACAGTTGCTTGTGATCAGCTGACCCCCAGGGAAGGGACTGAGAATATATCACAGCAAATGCCAAGATTTTTTGCCTTGAGTGCTTCCCCTGCTTTCTACTTCTTCCTGGCATTAGCCACCTATAAGAGATGTAGTCAAACTAAACAATCTTCAAATTCCTTTGACCTATTTGTTACACCTCTGATGAAAAGGCTCAGGTCCTAAGAAGCACCAAGACTTTAGCAACCAAGACTGGGAAGATGAGGAAGAAAGGAACATTGTGAAAAGAAATAAAACCAGAGACAGGCAAGACTTTTGGCCACAGTTATAGAGAGACCAAGGCTAAAGCCACCTCAAGCCCACCCCAGGAACCCCATAAATAGAACACCAGGTAGACACCTGCTTTGGGTGTAGAAGCATGTCTGAAACAGGGAGCACCCTAGTCCTCCAAGGCAGCTGTGTCCCCTATGCAAACTAAAAGAGGAGAAGAGGTGGGACTGTTCCTGTTCTGAAAGAAATAGGGACCAATTTTTTTTGCCCAACAAATGGCTGTGATCAACTGACAGGGCCTAAAATAACTGGTGACTCTCAAAAAAGAGGAGACCACCACTATGACAGGGGAGGAACTGTGGGTGTCCCTTGACATGGCAGGTAAGCCTGTTAATTCCCTGATTAATGTTAGGAGCCGTTTACTCTGTCTTGACCACTTATTCTGGGCCCATTTCTTCTAAAACCTACTCAGTTATAGAAATAGATTTGGGTTCAAACTCAGTGTGTTTCTTGCCAGTGGCAAGAAAAAAAGTAAATGAACCAATTAGACCTTAAAACATACCTTAAGGAAGCTATGTCAGGAGAATTTGGGTATCTTGATTTCTGTTACCTACAGCCCTCATGAGAATAAGAAACACCCCAGGACCAAAATTAAACTTAGACCTTATGAGATATTAAATAGCATGACATTTATTTCAGGTGATATAATGCAGACCTTGAGGCAGCCAACCTTATAAAATATGTTGTCATGTTGTGGAAAGGCTCTGCCTTCCAAATGTTGTGGAATGTTTTACCCATTCTCCTGTCAAAAAGACCAAGTGGCACTTGGAATACTTGCAAGTTCGGGTTGTTTATGTTACACCAGCAGCCTTGGAAGAGTTGTTTCCAACGTCCTAGCTCCGAGCACAAGCAGAGTGGGGTAATTTATACGCACAGGCTGAGGCTGGTGGGATCATCGGGTATTCAAGGAGGAAAAGGGAAGAAAAGGGGAAGAGGAGAAAGGGGAAGAACTGGGGGGGGCAATCAGCAAAGTAGAGAGGGGAAAATCCCCATAGATTCCCCTCTTTGACACCCTAGTGAGAGAATATACTCTATTATAGGTCATCATCATCTTCTAGTGGCCCATAGCCTTGTAGGGTTAATATCTTGGTCATAGCCCTGTTGGTTACAGTGGTCTCTAAAAAATTTCATCAAAGAGTTAATCAAGCAAGGGCCAATGGTAACCAGAATAAAAATAGTGATCAGTGGGCCAGCTAATGGTAAGAGTCATGAGGACCATTGGCTGAGATTCCAGGGCCAGCAGCCCTCTAATTCCTGTTTTCAGTGTTGTATTCTGTCCCTTAATTCCTTGACCTTGGTGGTAACAACCCCAAACTGATTTACATAATAGCAACATTCCTCACCCAGGAAGAGGCAGACACCCCTCTTCTCTGCACTTAGGAGGTCTAGCACACCAGTTCTGAAGGGTGACTACTGCTAACAAGTCAATCTGACTCTGGAAGGGGAGAAGGAAGTCTGCTACTCTCTCCATGTCCTCATTCATTTCCTGGGACAGTTTGTAATAAAACTTGAATGAGGCACCAAGTCCCCTGCCACTATGCCAATTCCAGCTAGGACCCCAGTGCCAACTAGAAAGGGGATAAAGGCTGTTTGCATCCTCCTTGAGTGCAAGGGAGGAGCGAGAGCCTGTTCTATTTCTTGATCAGTATGAACCAAAGTATAGGGGGTCAGGAAAATGCATATGCATGTACTAGTCCAGTTGGCCTGTAGGCACTAGTGTGCTGTGATGCCGCAGAGGAAACAGTGTCCGGGAGGGCTACAGCGGGCCTGACTGTTGCCTACTGAGGTGTTGTGGGTGCATAAGTCAGGGGTAACAGTCCCATAGGGAATAAATGTTTCCTAAGTCAGGTGGGGAGGGGCCAGTAAGGCAAGTGACATTTTCTCTCAAAGGTCCAAGATGTACGTTGAAGGCTAGAGGATTTGATGGGGTTCTGCTTGGCTCTCCAAGTTGCTAGATCCTCTTCTGGGTGGGCCTTTTTCACTCTCAGATGATGGACCCACGAGATGACTCCTGAAACCTTAAGAGCAGTGGGGGTTGTTAAGATTACTGCGTGAAGTTCTCCTGAGTGTGGCCTGAGGGGTTCCTCTTTCCAATCTTTGACCTAGACTAAGTTGCCCTCTCGAAAGGCATGAACAGTCACTCAGTGCAATGGGGATCCTCTCCATAGCATAGTGTCATAATGTAACAGAAAGGATGAGCAGGTGGCCCTGTCCCAGAATAGAGCAGGTTTCCTCCACATTGCAAAACCCGGTAGTCATGATCATTATCACTATCAGCAGCCTGGCTTGTTCCGCTTCTGTAAAGCCCACCAACCCCACCCCACTTGTTATGCCTCTGTATAGCCTACCAGCCACTGCAGCCCAACCTATAGAAACTTTGCTATGCCCTTGTTCAAAGCCCAGAATTTGGAGACTGGCTCCTCTGTGTCTGCATGTGAAATAAAAGGTTTTCTTCAAGGTCCTCAGTGTTTGGTGTTCGGTCGTCTTCCCTCAACATTCTGGTTCCCTGACTGGGAAACAATGACTCACCTGAGCAAGCAGTTGCCTCCGGTTTGAGGATCCAGAAGGGCTCTGTGGGCCCTGTGATTGAAGGGAGCACATGCCCCGGCTATTTTGGGTCCTTATTTGTCAAAGGGCCAATGGAAGACCCTGCTGGGACCCCATCTATCTGGGCTGCCAGGGACCGCGAACAAACCAGTTCAAAAAGACATCAAAACTTCAGGTCTGGTGAGTGTCCCAGGGACCAGGTCCAAATTCAGGCCCACCCCTCTGGGTGGAAGGAGAGACTGATCACCTCTCAAGGCTTTTTAAGCCTCCAGATAGGGACAGACCCATGGGCGGGAATGTTCTATTAAACTCTGAATATCTGGATGAATGTGTGAGTGACTGCGGACGGTGGAGGCTTGCGTCCATTGATCCATTTGTTACCAGAAAATGGGGTGTCCTTGTTGACACGACGTCCAGGTTCTTGTTATCTCGAGCAAAGAATTGAACAAGACACACACAACAGTAAAGTGGTGAAACAAAGAGATAGTTTATTGAGGGGAAAGTACACTCCAAAGAGGTAGGAGCGGGCTCAAGAATGAGGCTTTGGGGCTTTTATTCTAAGTCTTCAGGGAGACACCTCTGGGAGTGGGGTCTCTTGATTGACAAGGGGTCTACCTTCTGACTGCACATGCCCTTTCCCAGAGTTCAATCTGTTATGATATTAATGAACTTCTGGGCATATGTATGATATTACAATGATGGTATAATGAGGTTCAGGTAACTCTCACTGTGCAGGCGTTAGAAGCTGGCCCAAGCTGGTGGGCTTCTTGGGCCCTCTGACTTCTCTGTCTTTGTCTGGAACTTCCTCCTATCTGGGGCAGGAATAACATGTGAAAGGGTGGTATCTAGGCAGTCTCATGGGGGGAGGGTCAAGATTTCCCTATTCTATCTACCTTCCTCACGTTCTCTTGAGAGGTGTGATCCCCACAAATCTCCATGGGAAGCTGAGGGTGTGGAGGTCTCATCTTCTGTATCTGCTTCCTGCTGAAAATGGTTGTTGTCCCTACCTACTGGGGATCCAAGGAGCTCTCACCCTATCTGATCTAAAAGGGGAAAGGGGTCTCGAGATCTGCCATGTTGACTCCTTTGGTCGAGATGGGCTGGAAGCCTTCCCAGGTGACTTATGCATTGCAAAGGCCCCTAGATAAGGAGAATCAGACCCAGTTAGTGAATTCAAAAGCTTTGGACCAAGATGTAGACTTCAAAGCCATCACTGTCGGTCACTACATGACAGAAGGTTTGTTTAGCCCTTTGGAGTCTGCATCCTGCTGATTTTGGTCTCCATGGCCACCCAGGTGTGACCGTTTATCCAGGAATAGCCTGAGGATGATACAATTAACAAACAGCTTCACAGTCACAAGGATGATCAGCTAAAAAATCTAACATACCCAGCTAAGTCCAGTTTTATTATTACATATCACAAATTTTAGGATGGCTAACCAGGGCTAGAGACAGACATTTTGGAAATACACAAGTTACAAGTTCTCTGAATGATTAGCTCAAACCAGAGCAAAGGACATCCAGGAGGCATGGGGTAAAAGCCTATTGTTTTAAGTTTTAAGCAGGGGGCAAGGTGAAGACATTCTATGATTCAAGTTAGGAGCAATTGGCTGTTTAAACTAGAGTTAAAGGAAGACTGATTGAGAGGGTATTAAAGCTACAGCCTAAAAAAAGTGAAACTGAGAGCCAAAGGACTAGAATAGGAGTTTTTAGTGAAGTAGGAGGATGGCTACTCTGTTTGGTCCATATCACATTGTGTGGCTCCACGGCAATAGCTATGGAGTCCGAGTGGGCCCCAACCTGCGGTTCTGTGGTGACCTCATATGGCTTAGGGCAGCATCAGGTTTCATCTGATCCAAGTTGGGTGTTTATACCAACCTGCCAAAGTTAAGAGGCACCTAAATCCCCATGAGGGGTGTGGCCAGGTGGGCATCTGAAAGAAAATCCCTCCCTTGTCTGTGTCTGCACTGAACAGGTGGACTAAGGGACAACCCAAATGATGACATGGGTTCAGGATCCTCTACTGTCCTTGACTGTATGGTTAAGAACTTTAAAAAGTTCCAAGGTCAAGACAGGTCAATCAGTTGGTGACCCTTTGCTCCTCTGAGTGGTCATCATTTGGCATAGGCTGGCCTTCAGAGGGAGCCCCCTGTTCATGCTCTTTATTCTGCTCACCTACTCAGATATCCCGAGGGGCCTGGTGCTCACTCTAGCCCTCCTGGTGGACAATGCTGGGGGGATGGGAGGGTAGACCAAAAACATCACCAGGGCACAATTGCATTTAAGTGCCTTGACCTCTATGTAAGCTTCCCAATAGCAATATAAAAAGGGATAAACCTTCCTTCTTTTGCCTTATATGGGCCAAGGTAGAGAAAACTCACCCAGATGTGACTATGTACCTCCTTGGTGGTCAGGTCATCCCAGAGGCTGTGTGGGTGGGTATACCTGAGATGTGTCTGAGGCACCAGGTTCTAGTTAAGAGCATGAGAAACCTCCAGTAAGGGGGTTTGAACCTCTAACTAGGATAGTCCTGAGTGCAAGAAACCTCCAGTAAGGGGGGGGGGGTTGAGCCTCTGGACTAGGATAGTCCTGAGTGCGTGAAACCTCCAGTAAGGGGGCGTTGAGCCTCTGGACTAGGACACACAGCCAGGAAGCCAAGATGGGAAATGCTACAAGTAAAAAGTTCTCTAGAGAAGCTAAAAATGAAAAGGAGATCCCCCCTGGACAGTCTGTTAGGGTTAATTAAAATAATGCCCAAACTAAAGAAAATAAAACTACCAAAGTCTCTCAATCAGCTTTCCTTTAACTCTAGTTTAAACAACAGATTGCTCCTAACTTGAATCATGGAATGTCTTCATCCTGCCTCCTGCAATCACCCTAAAACTTAAAACAATAGGATTTCATCCTGTATCTCCCAGATATTTTTTGCCTCTGTTTGAGCTAATCATTCAGAGAAAAACTTGTAACTTGTGTTTGTTAATTGTATTTCTAAAAGTCTGTCTCCAGCCCTGGTTAGCCATCTTAAAATTTGTGATATGTAATAATAAAACTTTACTTAGCTAAGTATGCTAGATTTTAGCTAATCATCCTTGTGACTGTGAATCTGTGTTTGTTAATTGTATCATCTCCAAGCCATTCCTGGATAGGCAGTCGCACCTGGGTGGCCAGTGGAGCCCAAAATCAGCAGATGCAGACTCTAAAGAGCTAAACAAATCTCCTGTAGTCACCCTGCAGTGATGGCTTTGAACCTCCATTTTGGGCCAAAGCTTTTGTACTTACTAACTGGGTCTGGTTCTCCTTATCTAGGGGCCTTTGGAATGCAGATGTCACCTGGCTTCCAGCCCATCTCAATCAACAGAGTCAACATGGTGGATCTTGAGACCCCTTTTAAATCAGATAGGGTGAGAGCTCCATGGATCCCCGATAGGAAGGGACAATGACCATTTTCAGCAGGAAGCAGATACAGAAGATGAGACCCTCAGCCCCTCAGCTTTCCATAAAGATTTGTGGGGATCACATTCTCAAGAGAATGTGAGAAAGGCAGATAGAATAGGGAAATCTTGGAACCCCTCCCATGAGACTCACCCTGCTGGAATAGTCAGTGCCTTGATACCAGCCTTTCACTAGTAATCTCTGCCCCAGGCTAGGCAGCCACAGGAAGAAGTTCCAGGAAAATACAGAAAATTTAGAGGGCACAGAAAAGAAGGCCATCAGTTTGGGCCAGTTCCTAAGTCCTGCAGTGAGAATTATAATGACTTTCATCTCACCTGGGCCTCATTTTACCATCATTGTAATGTCATACATATGCCGAGAAGTTCATTAATATCATTACAACAGACTGAACTCTGGGAAGGGACATGCACAGTCAGAAGGCATTATGTAATAGGCCCCTTGTCAATCAGACTTGTTAACAAGAGACCCCACGCCCAGAGGTGTCTCCCCTGAAGACTTAGAAGAGAATAAAAGGAACCTTTATGGCCCTCCTGGACTGGGCCCCATCTAGTTATTCTAACTACCCCCACTGCCATCAAGATTGCAGGTACCACTCTGTGGATCCACCATTCCTGGGTAAAGAAGGCCAGCGACCCTAAGGAGCACCTGAAGTGCGCCGACGGACTGGCACTGAACATCCCTGCCCCCCCACTGAAGCTATGAAGACAAGCTCTCCCAGACAAACCAGATGGACAATGGACAATTGTACGGGATGGTTCCTGTTAGGTGCAGGGATTCTCACCGTCACCCTGACAGTGCTCCTGATGCTAGCAACTCCAAAGGAATGGAGACTATAGCAAAGATTGGCCCTTGGAGGGCTCTATCTTGGCTTAGTAACAGTTTTTGGTTACTTAATATTGTTTTGCCGGGCAACTGCCAACAAGATCTCTGTTCCCCAGTGCAACTATGGCACCCCTGGGAAATGCATCTGGGTCGGAGGGGGAATAACTAGCTACTATATTAGGGCTTCTGCCTTCAGCTACAGCAGCTCGATGACTGACAGCTGTATAACAGGGACCAAAACTCACTGTACTTGGCAGTCCCAGACATACTGGGCAGCCAAATTAAAGGGCACCTGGCATAACCAAGGGGCAAATTGTAAGCCGTTTGGGCCCCAGGGCACCAAGTATTCTGGAGCTTAACCCTTCCTTTGGACAGACAAATGAGGCTAAGTACAATGACCTCTATCATGATGCTATAGCTGCCTCTAACATCTCATAGCATCAAAGGAGGGAAATGTAACAGAAAAGATGAGCAGATGGCCCTGTCCCAGAATAGAGCAGGTTTCCTCTGCATTGCAAAACCCCATAGTCGCGACCCTTATCGCTATCAGCAGCCTCGCTAGTTCTGCTTCTGTAAAGCTCACCAGCCACTGCAGCCCAACCTATAAAAGTTTTGCTATGCCCTTGTTCCAGAGCCCAGAATTTGGAGACAGGCTCCTCTGGGTCTGCATGTATAATAAAAGGTTTTCTTCAAGGTCTCCAGTGTTTGGTATTCAGTCGTCTTCCCACAGCAATAACGCTGGGAAGACCATCCTTAGGGCCTGGAGTTGCTCTGCTATATATACTCTTGTCACCTAATTGATACAGGTTTCCTGGTGTATTACCTATAGATCCATTTCTTGGCTAAACTTGGCTGAAGAGTCTTTTAGGATGAGGTTCATACACCCTACTTTCCCTGAACTCTGGGGCCTATAAACAGTGTGGAGCTTCCAAGTGATGCCAAGCACCTCTGATATGGGCCAAACAGAGCAGCCATCCCTCCACCTCACTAAAGACTTATTTTCTTGTTCTTTAGCTCTCAGTTTCACCTTTTTCTTAGTCCAAAGTCTTAATCTCTTTCCTTATCAATTTTCTCTGGCTCCTCACCCCGAGCAATAGACTGTCCCCGTGGATAATTACTCCAAAACTTGTGACTAATGTCTCCAGCTTGCTGTTTATAATCACTGCAGGCAAGCATCCCTTCCAGGCCTTTCTGGACCTAGACAGGGGATAACACCTGAATGACCAGTTGGACCAGAAGTCAAAGGGCCACAGGTCCAACAGACTTTTCATCCTGAAACCACCCAGTGACAGGGGCTTTAAAACCTATTTCTCAGATTAATGTCTTTAAAGTACTAACTGAATTAATTTCTCCTAATCTAGGGACCATCAGGATACTAGTGGTACCCCAACACAGCTTCCAGCCCATCTCGATCAAAGGAGTCGACATGGGGGATCTTGAGACTCCTTCCTCTTTTAGATCAGATAGGGTGAGAGCTCTGTGGATCCCCAACAAGTAGGGACAAGAACCATCCTCAGCAGGAAGCAGATACAGAAGACAAGACCTTCAGCCCCTCAGCTTCTCATAAAGATTTGTGGGGATTGCATCTCACAAAGGAAATGTGAGGAAGACAGATAGAATAGGGGGAATCTCGGGAACACTTCCATGAGACTCCTCCTGCTGGATAGTCACTGTCTTGATACCACTTTCACTAGTAATCCCTGCCCCAGGCTAGGCAGCCAAGGAGGAAGTTCCAGGCAAATACAAGGAAGTTAGAGAGCACAGAAAGCCCACCAGTTTGAGCTAGTTTTTAACACCTGTGTGGTGAGAGTTAAGGTGACCTTCAATTCACCCAAACCTTATTATACCACCATTATAATATCATATATATGCCCAGAAGTTCATTAATATCATTACAACAGACTGAACTCTGGGAAAGGGCATGTGCAGTCAGAAGGCATTATATAATAGGCCCCTTGTCAATCAAGGGTCTCCATGCCCAGAGGTGTCTCCCATGAAGACATGGAAGAAAATAAAAGTACCAAAGCCTCGTTAATCAGGGCTCTTGAATTATTCTCCTTGCTTGAGCCTGCTCCTACCTCTTTGGAATATACTTTTTCTTCAATGAACTATCTCTTTGTTTCACCTCTATACTTTTGTGTGTATCTCATTCAATTCTTTGCTCAAAATACCAAGAACCTGGACACCGTGTTGACAAGGGCACCCCATTTTCTGGTAATACCCATATAAGCCCTGGGTTCAGTTTTCTTCATAAGGACAAATCCCATTATGCTTTATGACATCAGCACAGAACCACAGGTTAGGGCCCACTCAGACTCTAGCCAAGGCTGTGGAGCCACAAAATGAATCAATGGACGCAAGCCTCCATAATCTGCACTCACTTACACATTTGCATATTCATTCAGAGGTTATAACAATGCTGCCCAGCTGAATGACTGACTCTCAGACTCCTGTGAGTCCATGGGAGGTGATCAGACTTCCCTTCCACCCACTTGGATGGGCCTAACTGACCGGGGCCCCAGGACCTTACCGTATTGGATTACTTGTCTAGAACCTATCTTGTCAAGCCTCCTGTGAGTCTGGTGGTGATCACAAAATGGAGTTGAGTAGAGGCAGCCACCTCAGAGACTGCCTAAGTGGGCAGGGTGCACCTTACCCTCCATGGCTCTTCCCGCCATTCGCCACCCTATTCGTCCAAACCTGTGGCTGCAAAGAGCCAGCGAGGTTGGGCTTTCCATTCAGGGAACCAAAATGTTGCAGAAAAGCTCTACATTCTGAATGTTACAGAAGGACCTACCTGTTCACCTGTAGGAAAGACATAGCAGCACTTGGAGTGCTTGCAAGTTCAGGTTGTTTATTTTACACTGGCGGGATCAGAGTTGTTTCCAAAGTCTGAGCCCCAAGAACAAGCAAAGTGGAGTAATTCATACGTGTGGGCTGGGGCTGGCGGGATCAGGTATTCAAGGAGGAAAAGAAGAAAAAAGGGAGAATGGGTGATGATTGGCAAAGCAGGGGGATGGGGTGACAGTCCCACTACAGTCAAACTAGGCCAATTCCAAATAACCTTGAAAGAATATAGAAACTACATACTTCCTACATCTGGTTCAAATGCTCACTCACCAAAGATACAACTGGGTGATCAAGTACTAATCTAAACTTAGAAGGAAGGATCCCCCACTGACGAGTTACAACCCAAGTGTAAAGGTCTGTTCCCTGTAATTCTGGCCACCCCCTTGGCAATCAGAATAAAAGGAATAAATAGTGGGATTAATGTTTTCAGGGTAAAGTTAACACCCTTGGCCCTGCAAGACAACCCTCACCCCTAGAAGCTGTTTATACATGTGAGCCTGCAGACAATCTAAAATTCTTCTTCAATGAGAAAAACAAGCTGCCTGCCTGGAGGCCTTTCTCAGATTCTCCTGGAGGCACCTCTGCAAGCCAAAAGAAGGCCTTAAACTCAGATAAGGTATAGTTAATACTGAAGTCTTAAAATCCCCTCTGTTTTGGCTCCTTGTTTTTTTTTTTTTCTGCCCCCCCCACCCCCATTTCTCTTTTTCTTAACAATACAACAACATGGAAATCGATACCATTGGAGGACCTCGAATACTTGTTTTCTTAGCAATTCTCCTATGGAGATTCTCAGAGGGACCAATACCCTTCCAAAGAGATGAAAAATGTTTGGGTTTATTTGGCTACACATGTGCTAATTGTTCTGATTTTTGTCTTTCAGGAGGGACTTATGTAGAACACACTTTTACCTCCTGTTTAGTAGGAGTATGTCCTCCCTTGGAACATATTAGAAACAAAACCATTTTCTAATTCATTAACAAACCTATCTTTTATTTCAACATTTATAACTTGGGTTGTATAGTCCCCATAAAGAATAAAGGTGTCTCCCCAGAAAGTCTCTTCTGTGACCCCTGTAGAAAAATGTGTATCATCTACTGGCTGTACTAACCATTGTTTTAATGTCTCATCTGATGTAGACTTAAATTGCAGCTCCACAATCTTGGTAAGTTATGCAAATTCACATGTCAAATTACCTACTGGATAGTTCCTTATATGTGGAAGGACAGTTTGTTCTTATGTGCTGGCCAATAGCTAGTGGGGAGAGGCTGCTCTCTTAAAAAATGAACTGTCTTTAGTTTCCCCAAATTTGATCAGGCTAGACACTGCAGGGAACTTGCCTGAGAAAGGCCCATTCTTCAGTGGTGCAGAGGCCTGAAAGTGTTTAGGATAAGACAGTGCAAAGTAAAAGAAAAGGCAGAGTAATTAAAGGAAAAATAGTGTCGAATATCACAGAGCGGTTAAAGTATATTTCCATGGCAACATGTACAGGGAAGTTAAGGATACAAGCCAGATTGGGTTCTGGGAAAGCATGGACAAGGATTCAAGGAAATGGTAGACAATATGAGGATAAGAAGTAATTGGGCAAAAGGTGTAAAACCAGTGATTGGTAACAGTGAAAGGAGACTTAAAGCCTATGAAGGGTTAAAAAATACTGCAAGGGAAGGGAAAATACATAAGTGTTTGTGTTACCAGAGTATGAAATTGTCCTTGGAAGTCAGTCCCTGGTGTACCAAACAAAGCCAGGTGAACAGTTTACACACAAGCTGAAGAGTTATAGAAATAAAATATATTTCTGAAAATGTGAAAGTTGACAGGCCTAGGAGGAGAGTTACTGTGCCCCCAAACAAAACAAAACAAAACAAAACAAAACAAAATAAAACCCTAGAATAAAAAAAAATTAAGATTACATTTGAATAAGGGCACAAACTATTCAGGGGTGGTGTTAGAGGTGATTCCAGGGTGTGTCTTCGAGACTACTTTCTGGGAGGAGAAATTCCTCTGTAAGAATTGTCATGGCCACAAAGGGGTGAGGGTGGAGATTTTCCCTGTTTGTAATGTTAATAGTGTTATAATCCATTGCAATTCACCATTTTTATGACTTTTTCCCTGCCTGTAATATTAATACTGTTATAATTCATTACAGTTAACTATAGCTTCACCTTTTCTTAAGAATGATCTCATCTCCTCATTTCTTTGTTTTTCCCACTTCATCCTTCCCTTCCTCCCCTGTCTTTTCTGAGGCCACATTATTTCTGTCTATGGTAACCGCTGCAGGTCCTGGAAGTAGACTGTGTTTTAAGGAGATATAGACTGTAGAAGTGGATCAGAGTCAAGAGAGATAACAGGCATTGAAAAGGAGGCACAATGGGCCAGGCCATGAAGGAGCTGGAAAGGTCTGTGGTCAAGAGTAAACCACAGAGCCCACAAAAAAAAGGCCAGGAGGGGCAGGGCATTTGTAGCAACCTCTATCTCCAGGTAAGCACCTGTGGGAGGGGTGTGGGAGGGACAAATCTAGGCAGATAGGGTGGTGTGGCTGCATCCCTAATACAGTATGCTGAGTCTTGGGATTAGGTACTGTCACAAGTTTCCAGGAGCAATTACCAATTTAAAACTCCCCAGCAAAGCTTAGAGGCATGGGTAGAGCCAAGTTTCTCCTTCTGAATGGGTACTTATGAGGGAATCTGGGGTGACATTGCTCTATTAGGACCTCCAGTCCCAAAGAGGTATAGCGTCATATACAGTGTTTACACTTGATCTTAGCCAAAAGGCCAAGAAGCGATATATACCGTGTTTAGATTCTGGTGCTGCTGAGATCTCTGCTCATACTTATGGGTGAGGCTGCCCATGCAGCATGAAGTTCCTAGCATCATCTGTGAGGACCAGCTTGGTGAACATTCCAATGGGGGGCTTAGCTCATTTACTCAAGTTTTGAGTCCAGTCCCAAAACCCTGGTGCTGTCCTAGAATTTAGGAAGCACTGAATATAGGTCCTCAAAGAAATGCCAGGTCACTCTTGTCTATGAGCAAGGGTTTGGGCTGGAAGAAGGAGTTGGAATTGAGAGTGAACTAGAACCCATGGGAATTGGGGTGAGGACATAGTATTTTAAGAGTTGTTTCATGCTACAGATTCTTATCCACATAAAGCTGAAATCTGAGCTCAAGGCTGTGGGCTTGGGAAGAGACAGGATCCTGGTCAGGTGGTCTGTGGTCCCATGGTGGTAGAGGGGTACAGTTCTGTGGAGGGAAATGTGAAGAGATGGTCTGAGATTGGGCTGTTTTCCTGAAGTAAACTAAAGTGTGAATTCCAGAATACTGGGTTTTGCCAGAACAACACTGTCTTGGCAGCACCATCTGTTTATGGAAGAGATATGTAGCTTTCTCACACTATTTCCAGACATTGAAGGACATGGCAATGCTGATGAAAGAAAATTTTTTTTTCTTTTCTAACCTTGTTTCTTTAAGCAAGTAATAAATATGACGAGGAACCCATGGTTGGGGTTATAAGTCCTTGAGGCTCTGAGTCCCCTGCTCCCATCTTTTCTCTCTATCTTGTGTGTGACTTTACTTTAAGTTCTGCACCACCCTTCACTTGACCCTAGCCTTTGTCGAGCTGGACTTGACAAGTGGTGCCCAAAGTGGGGCTGGAGTAGGGACAGGAGTGAAGCAAGGATCGCCTGAGTGAGACTGAAATGGAAGAATCATCACAGAACCCCAAGTGGAAATAGACACCTCAGAAGACCCCTAAGGTAGGGACACTCTGGGGAATTGAAACAGGGTTACCATGGGAAATGTAGATAGTGTTGTAAAATATCACCATTATGTGTGCTTATTACTGCAATTGCTTAAAGCCAGTATGATAAAGTTGGTAAAAATAGAATTTTAGAATTGCTTAACATCATTGAAAAACATTATTCATGGTTTTCTGCCTTCGGTTCATTAGAGTTAGGAGATGGGGATGAAGTAGGCAAGGAACTAAAAAAAGTTACATGTACAAGAATTTTCTTTGCCTTTAACTATTGGCCAACTTGAACATTAATTAAATTAGTCTTGGAAACTTTTCAGACTGAGGATAAAGATGAGGAGGAAGAGGATAATGAAAAAAATTATAATGTGGAAGGTATATCTCAGTTCAGTAAGAAAGAAAAAATTCTTCTTCCTAATGCCCCTTTTAAAAATGTGGAGGATCTGCCCCCTCCTCCACCTGTTCCTTCATCTCTCCAATATAAATAAAACAATGGCCATTAACTGTAGAAAAATTAGAGGCCTTACAAGCTCTAGTTCAAGAACAATTAAAAAAGGGTCATATGAAGAATTCTTTAGCCCCTGGAATTCTCCTGTATTTCCTATTGAAAGAAAATCTGGAAAATGGAGATTACTAAGAGATCTGAGGGCTATAAATGCTATAATTCAGCCTATGGGTTACATCTCCTTCTATGATTCCAAGAGATTGGCCCTAGTTATTGATTTAAAGGAATGTTTCTTTACAATACCTTTAGCTAAGGAAGATAAAGAAAAAAATTGTCTTTTCAGTCCCTTCCTTTAACAATAAGGAGACAATGAAAAGATTTCAATGGAAAGTATTGCCTCAAGGTTTTACCAGAAAATGGGGTGTCCTTGTCGACACGAGGTCCAGGTTCTTGGTATCTCGAGCAAGAAATTGAACGACACACACACAAAAGTAAAGAGGTGAAACAAAGAGATAGTTTATTGAAGGGGAAGTACACTCCAAAGAGGTAGGAGCGGGCTCGAGCAAGAGAATGGCTCAAGAGCCCTGATCAACAAGGCTTTGGTCCTTTTATTTTCCTCCACGTCGTCAGGGGATACACCTCTGGGTATGGGGTCTCTTGATTGGCAAGTTTGATTGACAAGAGGTCTATTACATAACACCTTCTGACTGTGCATGTCCTTTCCCAGAGTTCAGTCTGTTATAATGATATTAATGAACTTCCAGGCATATGTATGATATTACAATGATGGTATAATGAGGCTCAGGTGAAATGAAGGTCACTGCAACTCTCACTGCGCAGGCGTCAGGAACTGCTGGGCTATTTTGTGTCCTCTAACTTCCTTGTATTAGCTAACTTTTCCCCTGAAATTTTCCCAAGATTACTCACTTTGGGGTGGGGACTACTAATGATAGGGTGGACTAAGGTGGTGACTATCCAGCAGGGCAATTCTCATGGGAGGGGTCTCGAGATCCCCCCTATTCTACCTGCCTTCCTCACGTTTCCTTGAGAGACGTGATCCCCCCAATATCTATGGGAAGTTGAGGGGCTGAAAGTCTCCTCTTCTGTATCTTCTTCCTGCTGAGAATGGTCATTGTCCCTACCTATTGGGGATCCATGGAGCTCTCACCCTATCTGATCTAAAAGGAGAGGGGGTCTCGAGATCCACCATGTTGACTTCTTTGGTCGAGGTGGGCTGCAAGTCTTGTTGGGGTACCACTTGTATCCTGATGAAGAGAAATTAATTTAGTTAGTAGTTTTAAATTAATTTAGTTAGTAGTTAGCATTGATCTAAGAAATAGGTTTTAAAGCCCCTGTCACTAGATGGTTTTAGGATGGAGAGTCCTTTGGGCCTGCGGCTTTTTGACTTCTGGCCCAACTGGTCATCCAGGTGTTATCCCCTGTCTAGGTCCAGAAAGGCCTGGAAAGGGTGCTTGCCTGTAGGTGATTGTAATCAGCAAGCTGGAGACATGAGTTACAAGTTTTGAAGTAATTACCCACAGGGGAAGTCTGTTGCTTGGGGTGAGGAGCCAGAGAAAATTGATAAAGAGAGCGATTAAGACTTTAGACTAGGAAAAAGATGAAACTGAGAGCTAAAGAACAAGGAAAAGAGAGTCCTTTAGTGAAGTGGGGGGATGACTACTCTGTTTGGCCCATATCAAAGGTATGTTAAACAGTCCTACAATTTGTCAGACTTTTGTAGCTAAAGCATTAGTTAGAACCTGTCTGAAAACAATTTCCAAAATGTTATTTAATGCATTATATGGATGATATTTTGTGTGCTTCTGATTCAAAACAGGAATTGCTCCAAGTTTATAATTGCTTAGAAAAAGTCTTTAACTCAGGCAGGATTAAAAATAGCTCCTGAGAAAATTCAAAAACAACACCTGTTTCTTATTTAGGGCATATAGTGGATAAACTTACAATTAAACCTCAAAAAGTGCAATTGAGAAGAGATAAGATTATAACATTAAATGATTTACAGAAACTTTTAGGGGATATTAACTGGCTTCAGCCAGCCATAGGAGTTCCTACTTATGAACTATCTAACCTTTTTGCATCGCTGGGAGAATATTCTAATTTAAACAGTCCTAGGCATTTAACTTCTGTTGCTGAAAAGGAACTTCAAATTATAGAAAAGAAAATACATTCTTCTCAACTTAGTCATATAGATTCTACTAAACCTTGACAATTAATTATTATTCTTTCTGTACATTCTCCAACAGGTGTACTTATGCAAGATAAATATCTTGTAGAATGGCTATTCTTATCTAATAGTATAGTTAAATCACTTTCTCCTTATTTAGATCTCATGACTCAGCTTATTATGAAAGGTCAATCTCATCTTCAATCACTTAATGACCTTGATTCTTCTCATATTATTTTACCTTTGACTAAAAAGAAAATAGACTATTGCTTTCAAAATCATCTTGACTGGCAAATTGCTTTGGCTGATTTTGTAAGATGTTTCAATAATCATAATCCTAAAACAAAAGTATTACAGTTTATCAAAAAAACCCAGAGGACATTGCTTTACATTAGTAAAACTGATCCCATTCCAGGAGCCCCTTCTATGTTTACTGATGGGTCTGGACAGGGCACTGCAGGATGTACAGGATATAAAACTAAAAGAATACTTACCCCAGGATTTTCTGCTCAGCAAGCAGAATTACTTATAGTCATTACTGTTCTGCAAGATATTCCACACTCATTCAATATATTATCTGATTCTGCTTATGTAGTCCAAGTTACTCAGAATATTGCAACTTAAACCTTCTATTAATCCTTCATTATTAAAATTATTTGTTCAATTGCAACAGGCTGTTTCAAAACAGAACTTCTTTTTATATTACTCATATTAGGGCACACACATCCTTACCTGGACCTTTAGTTAAAGGAAATCCAGCAGATGATCAGTTAGTTGCTTCTGTTACACAGCAAGCTGAACATTTTCATTCTCTCACTCATTTAAATGCTCCAGGATTAAAATCCCATTACCCAAGAGGCCTAAATCCCAATACTTTATGGCAAATGGATGTAACATATTTTTCCTCTTTTGGTCATTTCTCCTTTATCCATGTCACTGTAGACACCTGTTCTGGTTTTGTTTTTTTTTTAATTCATTTTTATTGTTAGACTTATTGGGGTGACATCTGTTAGCAAGGATTACATAGGTTTCAGGCATACAATTCTACAGTGCATTGTCAACTTGATGTATAATAAGTTCACCACCTAATGTGACTTCTCTTTCCATCACCTTATATTTAGCTTCCCCCCCTTCTCTCCCACCCCCTCCCCTTTCTC
>PVJL010007571.1:59973-76548 GCA_004026885.1 Lyroderma lyra | reverse complement strand
AAAAGATGAAATATTGCCATTTGCAACAAAATGGATGGACCTGGAGATCATCATGCTAAGTGAAATAAGCCAGACAGAAAAAACAAAGAACTGCATGATTTCACTCATATGCGGAATATAAAACTGAAAGCAAAGAAAAAAAGAAATGAACAAACAAATAACCCATGGACACAATCAATAGTTTAATGTTTATTTGGGGGCTAGTGGGTTAGGGAGGGGAGAAAGGGGATGGGTGGGAGAGGACGGGGGGAAGCTAAATATAAGGTGATGGAAAGAGAAGTCACATTAGGTGGTGAACTTATTATTCATCAAGTTGACAATGCACTGTAGAATTGTATGCCTGAAACCTATGTAATCCTTGCTAACAGATGTCACCCCAATACGTCTAACAATAAAAATGAATAAAAAAAAAAAAAAAAAGAAAAGCCCAGTGGGTAACAATTTACAACTAGGCACCACCTAGTGGCAGCTAACAGAATTACAAGCATAGTTGCTTGTCTGCATAAGGCTAATTTTGCAAGCATAATTTAAGAAATATATGTCCCATAAAATGTCACTAAATAAATAAAGCCATGTTTTTACAATGACTGTTTTTATCACTTTGGTGACATTAAAATGCAGACAGATATTATAGCTGAATCAATTGCTTAGTAGTTCCTATCATGAATAAGATTTAGAAAATGAATGGATTTCTCATTCATAATGAAACAAACATGATCTACATAGACAGAATATTTAACAAAGGTTTGGCCATCACTCTACCTAAAAGAGCTTGGCTGAATCTTTTTAATATATAAGAGGAGAAAAATGTGGCATGAGTTATGAATGTCAACAATAAATACATGAGAAAAAATAGCTTTTCTTCATCAGTTTTATGAAAAGAGAAATCATGCTATTGTCTGAAATCAGTATATCATATATAATAAATTCAATTAATAAAAATAGAGGGTAATTTTAAAAAATTCTCATTACTAGAGACCATCTTGGTCTTGAAATCTTTTTAATACAAATTGTGTGTGTGTGAGTGTGTGCGTGTGTGTGTGTGTGTGTGTGTGTGTGTGTTAATATACAACATACAGTAAACCTAATTATATGTTTTTGTAATTACTAGAGATATTATAATACCTTAAAGCCATTATTCTTGGACATCAATTCTTTTTTTAATCAAAAAAATGTTATTGTTAAATTTATTGGGGTGACTTTGGTTAGTAAAAATTGCATAGGTTCCAGGTGTACAATTCTACAATGCACTGTCTATGTGTTGTATTATGTATGCATTATTCAGAGTCAGTTCTTTTCCATCACCATATATTTGTGTCCACTGTCCCTTCTCCCTCATCCCCCTATCCCTTACCCTCAGGTAACTAGTAAATTGGACATCAATTCTTATTAAGGGTATGAGAAGCTGTTGGTATTCGGCTTCAATATGAATTGGCCCTAAGCTATAACAAGGTAGTTTTTTTCCTTACACTTAACCTCTAATAAATTTATATTTTATTTTTCCTAATGATCAAATGCAGATAAAATTCTTATTGACTGTGGGTTTCATACATTTGAGTTCCACTTAATATTTCATTGCATTACATCAGAGGGGGGTCTAAGATGGCAGCCTGAGAGGAGATCCTTGAAACCTCTTCTGGAAAACACAATTGAACAACTGGGATCCAACAGGGGAAACCGTGAGTGGTACAGTCTTAACTGCGACATCCACGCTTCCCAAGAAAACACCTGAAGGTCAGAGAAAGAGGGGCAAATGAAAGAGGAGGGGAGGGACCAGAGCAGACAGAGCTGTGAAACGCAACCCATGGCAGGGAGAAGGAATGAGGTGGAGGCCTAGGTACAAGGGCCCAAGAGCAGCACAAACCTTGGGGATGGGGGCTGAAGACAAAGAGCCAACAAGAGTGGAGATGTGGGCAGCTGAAGCCTAATGAGACTGTGGATGAGTTAAAATCCAAACCCAGCAGCGGTGCACTGGGGACCTAATTGAAAAACTACACCCTGGGTGAGTTAGAGGCTGAACGAAGGCTGCTAAGCTTCCCTGAGCAAAAATAAAACCCAAGCTGCAAATTGAAGCCAACAGAAGCAACAGCACTGGTCAACTGCTAATTAGCTGTGGGTGAGTTTGAAACTGAGAGTCAGCTGCTGTGGAAAAGCTCATCAGAACAAATCATGGTCCTGGGCAAAACACGGGCTCAGGAGGACAGAGAAAGGCTGAGCTGGTGGTGCATGACCTACAGGGCCTGTCCAGTGCCGTATTAGCAGGCTTTTATTTCAGTTTGCATCAGTCAGAATCTGCCTGGTGCTCTATATGCACCCAACCTGGACCTGCCTGGTGTTCTTGGCACTCGCCAACCAGGGCTTTTCCAGTGCTCTTTTGTTTTGGTGTGACTGCCCAGTGTGCTCAGTATACATCAAACGGGGCCCAACAGTGCTCTACAGACAAAGGACAATGGAGCCAGCATCCAGGGGAATGAACCTAGAGTAATCAGCACCGCCCCACCCCAGGCAGAAACTATAGACAAAAATCCTAGCTCCCTAACTCTCTCCCAAAGGTCACTCCACCTCAAGTCCACCTAGTGTCTGCTTTACAGCCAACTGAAAAAGGCAAACTGCCATTATCCAGTGAGCCAACAAACCTGCACACCTCCCAATAAATCCCTCTCCCCTCCCCTGCCACCAGAAACTGGCAGGAGGGAACAGGAAAACTGCAGAACACAGGTACAGCAGCTTTTCCTGCAGCAGCTTTTCCCTGCACTGATCTCAGACATATACCATTGCCCACCCATTTTCCCAAAGAGGAGGCAACAACAGGAGCATTAAGACAGAACTAACTAGATCAAAGAAGTGGAGTTCCCCTTCCAGGAAATCTGCCAGAGTGAGATTACCAAATAACCCAGAGAAAATATTGATAGAGGTTGCAGTATAACCAACTGAAAAGTGAAAGAAAGATCTCTTATACCTGTCAAGAGAAAAAAACTCCTCATGCCTGGGGAGGGGGAGGGAGAGAACACATCAAGTACAATGAGCACCTTAGGGTTCAAAGCCATTCAAAAAGAAAGTGAAAAATCTTCAGAAAAGAAATTTGTATATTTGGAAATATATGATCTTAATGGTACAGAATTCAAGACTGCAGTTCTTAAGACACTCAGAGAGCTTAAACAATGGTGGTGGCATATTCAGACACAGCCAAATAATCTCAGAAAGAAAATCTGTGATAAAAAGAACATTTTAACAAAGGAATTAAAACTATAAAACAGAATCAAATAGAAATTCAGGAGATAAACAGCACAACAAAATAATTGAAAAATGAACTCACAGGCATAGGAAATAGGGCCGATCAGATAGAGGAAAAAATTAGCGATATAGAGGACAGGAACATTGAAATGTAACAGAAAGAAGAAGGGAGAGATTCAAGAATCAAAAGAAATGAAAAATCCATACAAGGGTTTCTGACACCATTAGAAAGAACACTATTAGAATAATACGAGTACCAGAAGGGGCACAGCATAAATCCATAGAAAGCTTATTCAAAGAAATAGCAAACAATAACTTTCCAAACCTATGGAAAGAATGAGAACATGAAATTCAAGAAAAAAACAGAACTTCTAGCTACCTGGCCTCTAGCAGGTCTTCTCCAAGGCACATTATACTGAAGATTTCAAAAATCAAAGACAAAAAATAAAATTCTTACAGCAGGAAGAAAAAAAAATTATGACCTTTAAAGGAGAGCCCATCAGGCTATCATCAGACTTCTCAGCTGAAACTCTATAAGCCAGGAGGGAGTTGAATCAAATATTTAAAATATTAAAAAAGAGAAAACACAAGCCAAGAATAATTTATCAAGTAAAGTAACCTATAGATATGAAGGAAGAATACAGACCTATTCAGACATACAAAAGCTGAAGAAATTCTTAAGCACAAGGTCAGCATTTCAAGAAATACTGAAGGAGATTATTCAACCTGAAACAAAACATCAAAATATACAGGGAAGAGATGAGATAACAAAAAATAAAAGGGTCAAGTTGACAATGCACTGTAGAATTGTATGCCTGAAACCTATGTAATCCTTGCTAACAGATGTCACCCCAATAAGTCTAACAATAAAAATGAATTAAAAAATAAGATAAAAGGTGAAGAAGTAATAGCCATAGGAAATCCTCACATATTAGTCATCACCTTAAATATAAATGAACTGAATTCACTAATAAAAAGGCACAGGGTAGCAGGCTGGATTAAAAAACAAAACCCATCCATATGCTGTCTCCAAGAGACAAACCTCAACCACAAGGACAAACACAGGCTCACAATAAAGGAGTGGAAAATTATATTCTTAGCAAATGGCATCCAGAGCAAAGCAGAAGTTGTCATACTGAGATCTGATGAAACAGACTTCAGGATAAAAAAAAGGTAACAAAAGACAATGAAGGACATTTCATAGTGAAAAAAAGGGGATAATACAACAACAAGAAGACATCACACTCATTAATATATATACTCCCAATCAAGAAGCACCAAAATTTATAAAACAACTACGAATAGATCTAAAAAGAGAAACTGATAAAGACACATTTATATTAGGGGACCTAAACACCCCCTTAACAACTACGGACACATCATCCAAACAAAAAATTAATAAGGAAATATCAGCTTTAAATGATACATTACAGCAAATGGATATAATTGACATTTATAGAACACTCCATCTTACAACACTGGACTATACATTCTTTTCTAGTGCACATGGAACATTCTCAAGGATAGACCATATGCTGGGACACAAAACTAGCCCCAGCAAGTTCAAGAAGATTGAAGTCATCCCAAGTGTATTCTCACACCACAAAACCTTGAAATTAGAGATCAACTGCAAAATAAAAGCAGAAAAAATTACATGTAAATGGAAATTAAACACCATTTTATTAAACAATGACTGCATCAAAGAAGAAATAAGAGATTAAAAATGACAATAAAATACAATGTATCAAAATTATTGGAATTCAGTGAAAGCAGTAATAAGAAATGTATATCATTACAAACCTACCCTAACAAACAAGAAAAATCACAAGTAAACATCCTAACATCCTATCTTAAAGAACTAGAGAAAGAAGAACACACACACAACAAATAGCAGAAAGTAAGAAATAATAAAAAATAGAGCAGAACTAAATGGAATTGAGAAGAGAAAGATAATAGAAAAAGTTAATGTAGAAAGAGCTGTTTCTTTGGAAAAAAATTAATAAAATTGAAGCACCCCTCGCTAGGTTCACCTAAGGATGAAAACAAACTAACAAACAAACAAAACAAACAAAATTACAAATGAAAGAGACAAAGTATGACTTATGCCACAGATATACAAAAGGTCATGAGAAAATACTATGAACGGCTTCATGCTACCAACTTTAACAACCTAGAAGAAATAGACAAGTTCCTAGAAACTTGTAGTCTACCTAGACTGAACCAAGAAAAACTGGATAATCTAAATAGATCAATCAATAGTAAAGAAATTACAACAATCATCCAAAACGTGCCCAAAGGCAAAAGACCCAAACCAGATGGTCTCACCAATAAGTTTTAACAAGCATTAAAAGAAGAATTAATGCCTATCCTACTGAGACTCTTCCAAAAAATTGAAGATGAGGCACTACATCCCAAATGATTCTATGAGGCCAACAGATAATACACCATGATCAAGTGAGACTCATCCCAGGAGCACAAGGATGATTCGACATATGAAAATCTATCAATGTGATACACCACATAAACAAACTAAAAGATAAAAACCATATGATCATATCAATTGATGCATAAAATGCATTTGACAAGATACAACATCCATTTATGATCAAAACACTGAATAAAATAGTTACAGAAAGAAAGTACCTCAACATAGTAAAGGCCATATATGAAAAACCTTCAGTTAATATCATACTTAATGGGGAAAAATTGAAGCCCATTTCCCTAAAATCAAGAACAAGATATGGATGTGCCCTGTCACCACAGCTTTTCAATACAGTACTGGAATTTCCAGCCAGAACTATCAGGGAAGAGAAAGAAATAAAAGGTATCCACATTGGGAGAGAAGAAGCTGTATTGTCACTATTTGCAAATGGCATGATTCTTTATATTGAAAATTACAAAGACGTCACCAAAAAAGCTATTAGAAATAATGAATGAATCCAGTAAATTTACAGGATAAAAAAATCAATGTACAAAAATGAATTGCATTTTTTATATACCAATAATGAAACTTCAGAAAAAGAAATGAGAAAATCAATATCTTTTGCAATTGCAACAAAAATAATAAAATACCTAGAAATTAACAGAGAACATGAGGTACTTGTACATTGAAAACTGTAAGACACTATTAAAAGAAATTGAAGAGGACATAAAGAAATGTGTTCATGGATTGGAAGGCTAAACATTGTTTAAATGGCCATATTATTCAAACAAATATACAGATTTAACTAAATTCTCATCAAAATCCCACAGTCTTTCTTTCAAAAAATAAATTAAAAAATTATCAGATTCATATAGAATCACAGAAAACCACAAATGGCCAAAGGAATCATACATATAAAGAATAAGGCTGGAGGTATTGTCCTTCCCAATTTCAATCTATACTACAAAGCATCAGTAATCAAAACAATGTGGTATTGGCAGAAAAACAGACACACAGTCTAATGAAACAGAATAAAAAACCCAGAAATAAACTTACAAATATATGAGCAAATAATTGTCGACAAAGGAGTGAAAATATATAAAGGAGAAAAGCAAGCCTCGTCAGTAGATAGTGCAGGGAAAATTGAAAAGCCACATGCAAAAGAATGAATCTGATCTGTGAACTGTCAACATATACTAAAATTAAATCAAAATGGATTAAAGACCTCCACATAAGACTGGAAACAATAAACTGTATACAAGAAAACATGGATACTGAACTTATAAACTTTGGGTTCAGAGAGAACTTTATGAACCTGACCTCAAAAACAAGGGAAGTAAAAGCAAAAATAAATAAATGGGATTACGTCAAACTAAAAAGCTTCTGCACAGCAAAACAAACCATCAACAAAACAAAAAGAATATTTGCAATCAATGTCTGTGATGAGATGCTAATATCCAAAATACATAAATAACTCGTACAAATCATTAACAAAAAACAAACAATTCAATTAAAAAGTGGGAAGAGGACCTGAACAGACACTTCACTCATGAAGACATTCAAATGATCAACAGATATATAAATAAATGCTCAATTTCAATAGCTATTAGGGAAATACAAACCAAAACCACAAGGAAATATCTCCTCACGCCTGTTAAAATGGCTATTACCAATAAGACAAGAAACAACAAGTGCTGAAGAGGCTGTGGAAAAAAGGAAATCTCACAAATTGCTGATGGAAATGCAAATTGGTACAATAGCTATGGAGAACAGTGTGGACGTTCCTCAAAAAATTGGAAATAGAGTTGCCATACAATCTGGCAATCCACTTTCTGGGTACCTCACCCCCCTAAAAAATTTAAAAACCTTAGTCCACAAAGACTTCTGTACCCCAATGTTAATCGCAGAGATGTTCACAGTGTCCAAGTCATGGAAGCAACCAAAGTGCCCTTTGACAGATGGCTGAATAAAGAAGCTGTGGTACATATACACAATGGAATATTACTCAGCTATATGAAAAGATGAAATACTGCCATTTGCAACAAAATGGATGAACTTTGAGATCATCATGCTAAGCAAAATAAGCCAGACAGAAAAAAATAAAAACCATATGAATTCACTCATATGTGGAATATAAAACTGAAAGCAACAAAGAAACAGAAACTCTTGGACACAGTCAATAGTTTAGTGGTTACCTGAGGGTCAGAAGGGAGGGATTGGGAGAGGAAAAAGGAGGAGTCAAATATATGGTGATGGAAGAAGAAATGACTCTGGGTGATGAACCCATAATGAAACACATAGATGATGATACACTGTAGAACTGTACATCTGGAACCTATGTAATTTTTATTAACCAATGTCACCCCAATAAGTTTAACAATTAAAAAAGGAGAATAAATCCTTACAAAATACCTAAATTTCCACACCATAAAGTGCAAATTAAAAAAAAAGAAAATATATTAAAGATCTCAGTAAAAGAAAAAAAATATGATCTTACAATGTGGATTCAAAAGTAAATCTATTTCATAATGCAAGCTAAAATCAAGCAAATTTGCCCTTTACAATGCAAAGTTTGATAAGGTAACATAAAGAATGGAGGAAGTTACAATTTTCACATCTAGTGGGAAGTAGAATTGAAACTTAAAACAAGAAAAACAATAATTCAATATCCCATATCTTTACCAGGTTATTCGTGCCAGGTAAAGATGAAATCAACAACCAAAAATGTCCTATTATTTATATATCAACTACCCAAATACACTAGTTATGCTAAGTAGAATTAAGAAGAGCATAGCTTAAAAAGCATGTGAGGAAACAGAAATGCTGCTATCTAAAAGCAGGTAGAAGCTGAAATTACAAAACATGATTAAAAAGGAAAAGGGAAGAAAGTAACGCAGAAAAAAAAAAACTAAAACAGACTTTTTAGTTCTGAGCATATAGTAGGATTTCAAAAATAGGTGATTACTTCGTACGTTATAAATGTCTAAACACTGTTGTACACCTGAAACTAATATTGTTTGTCAACTCTAATTAAATAAAAAGGAAGTATTAATAATGACAAAAATAAATAAATATAATTGTAATTAAAGAACAAAAATATATGTTAGCATAAATATTGATTCTAATATAAAGCCTATCAAAAAGTAAAACATAAGTAAATTTCTTTGAGTACAGGTAACCCCCATATTACACAGTTAAGTTCCTAAAATTCTATGCTATGTGAATCTGTTATACAAAACAAAGTACTAGTACAAAAAAGGGGTACAAATTTTAAAAAATACTATTATATTTTTATATTTAAGAGAAATATCTTTATTACAGTAATTTTCACTAAAAGTATAGCATATTAATATGTATTAAATATCTTTCATTCTTAAGAACTTTCATTAAATTCTGTGTTATTTGGGTATTACACTAATTTCAAATGAAATTTCCTTACTCTTAAAATCTCTAATCACATTCCCTATTGATTGAGGATTCCCCTAATTTTGAATGAGATTTTTGTTTTGCTCTTAAAAGCTCTTATTATGCTCCATGTTGTTTGGGGATGTCCCTGATTCTCTAACTGTGTTAGAGCAAAACTGTGTTACAAAAGTGCCATGTTATATGGGGTTACCTGTACATATATTTGCACACAGAAACTATTTAGGGCATATCTTTGTAAGCTATTGGGTAGTTATTTTGTTATGATGGAGGTAACTCTTAAATAAATTAAGATATTTCTTACTCATTACACTATGAATACAAAGCTGAACTTTACTCTAAAAGCGATGCTTTTGTGTGCAGATACTTCACAGCCTTTGTTAAGTGTATTCCTAGGTATTTTATTCTTTTTGTTGCAATTGCAAAATAATTGTTTTTTTTTCTTTTTATGAAATTTTATCATTAGTCTATAGCAGTGGTTTCCAGCCTTTTTTCATCCGTGTACCCCTTTTAAACCCATTTTTATACATTTTACCCATTGTTTTTAAAAGTCATTTTTTGTTCAGTGCCTGTCTTTTTTTTTAAATTTGTAGGGGTGACATTTGTCATGTCCAGTATAACATGAGCTGTGGGAGAACAAGAAGGGCGATGCAAAATGAAAAAAGACAGTAGCCAAGAATAGATTATAAGCAGGGCCAAGGGACTCCAGCCTCAAGGACTGAGAGCCCTGAATTGGAACAACGCATAGCTTTCATTGACGGACATACAAGGAAATGAAACTGGGTTTTCCATGGCCTGAGAGTTATATTGTCTAGCAAACTGCTTTTCCTGAAAGCCCCCATTGTGTTCCAACATGTATTGTGTTTCTATGAGAACACATAGTCCCAAGGACTCAGTGTACCAAAACTACCCCAGGGGGTTGACTCAGTATCCAAGTCATCTCTAATGAAGCATGACTGATATCGTTCTATCAGGTCATCACTGGAGCAGCATGGGATGCAAGGCAGCCAGGGGGCAGGAGATTAATCTCAGAGGGTGAAGGTCTATGCCTCACCTCTGTTGAGTCCAAGCTCTCTCCTGATGGCTCTTATGCGACTGTGCCTGTCTTAGGTTGTTCCTTCCTTGAGGAATCTTACCCGTCATTGACTAACCAGTCATCCTATGGAACCATATAGGGTGATGTGAGGTGTGCAAGTGAAGGAGGAACAGTACCCCTGAGAGAGGGTCCGTTTTGTCTCCTAAATATTCTATGCCCCTGTTGCCTCCACACTCAGCTCCTGCCTTAGAATTTCATGGGGAATGTGTGGGGGGACAGATGGTTTGGCAGCTGTAAGGCAACAGATATTGATCAGTGAAAATTACATAGGTCCTAGGTGTACAAGTCTGCATTACATTTTCTATGTGTTGTATTATGTGTTTATTACCCAGAGTCACTTCTCTTTCCATCACCATATATTTGTGTCCCTGTCTCTTCTCCCCCACCTCCCTCATCCCTTAGCCTCGGGAAACTACTAGATTATTGACTGTGTCCACGAGTTTTGTTTCTTTGATGCTTTCAATTTTCTGTTAACAATCAAACTAAATGTCCCCAGCCATTATTTTACCCACTCTTCCAACCCTGCTCTCATCTCAAAGAAGTCCCTCTATCATTCTTTGTAGTACTGGTTTGGTGGTGATAAATTTCTTTAGCTTTTTCTTATCTGAGAAGTTCTTTATCTGTCCGTCAATTTTGAATGCTAGCCTTACTGGATACTTTATTCTTGATTTTACATCTCTGGTTTTCATCACGTTGAATATTTTCTGCAAATATCTTCTGGCCTATAAAGTTTCTGATGAGAAATCAACCAAGAATTGAATGGGTGTCCCTTTTTAAGTTACTACTTGCATTTCTCTTGCTGTTTTTAGAATTTTCTCTTTTTCTTTAACTTTTGCCATTTTAATTAAGATGTGTCTTGGTGTGTCCTTGTTTAGGATCATCTTGTTTGGCATTCTCTGTGCATCCTGGACTTGTATGTCTATTTCCTTTGCCAGGTTAGGAAAATTTTCAGTTATTATTTCTTCAAACAACTTCTTGATCTCTTGCTGTCCTGTGTCCCTTCAGGCACAACTATTATTCTGATATTTTTACATTTGGTATAGACCCAAGGGAATCTCAATCCATTCTCATTTGTTTGGAAATTATTTTCTAACTGTTCCGGCTGGGTGTTTTCTGCTGGCTTGTCCTGCAATTGACTGCCTTGCACTTCTATTTTATCTAATTTAGTGACTTTCATTCTGTTCTTCATTGCAGTTACTGTAGTCAATATCTCTCTTTTCCCTTATAATGGTTTGTAAATCTTCTTTAATGCTTGTTATCTCTTTGTTGAAATTATCATTCAGTTCCTTAAGCCTTTTTATAATCGTTGCTTTGAGCTCTGTTTCTGATGGGTCATCTGTCCCCATCTCTTTATTTTAAGCTGCCTTTCTCTGGTTTCTCAGTTTTGCAGCCTCTCTGAACCCTCACTGCTGCAGTTTCTTTGGTGTTCAATGCTGATACTGGGTGGGCAGAGATCTATGGGGGAGCGGTATTTGCAAGTTTATTTTTTCCTATGGTTCTGAAGGTCTCACAGGGAGTTTGGCTGTGATTATGCCTTTCTGTTCTCAGTTTGCTCAATGTGCAGATTCTGCCCTGAGCCTTGGGGTCAGTCCTGTATGCTGGTCTTTTGGACTGTGCTGGTTGTGGGCCAAGAAATGTGCACACAGGCCTCTCTCTCCTTCTTCCCAGCTAGAGCATTTGCACTGAATCTCTTCACCACCCAGTGTACTCCCCCTCCTCTGGGAACCGGAGTGCAGTCCAGCCGCTGCATTTTGTGGACAGGTCTGTACCTCCTGGGGCTAAAGTGAGGTAGTTGCAATATCTTTCACCCCACCTCTGAGACTCCTTTTCTCTGTCCCATGGAATGAGTTAGGTCCTGAGTGCTCTCCCATAGCCTTCTTTTTCCTCCCTCCCCCAATGGTAGAGTTTCAAGCAGGAACTTGCGCAAGATTGGTTCCCTGCTCTTCCCCTTTTATTTCTCCTTTGTTTAACCTTCAGCCCACCTGCAGATACCTTAATGCAATGAGTGGGTTTCTTAACTGTGATTGTGCATTGTGAAGAGAGTCTTTGGTTGAGGTATAGGTGTTTTATTAGTTGTAATCTCCAGGGGAGTTTTTCAGAGGCCCCTGTCACATCGCCATTTTGTTTCCATCCTCTTCAGTGCCTATCTTAAAGTAAATGAGGTAATAAGTTAGGAAAGAAAAATTGCTACATTAAAAGTACAAACCATAGATTTAATTTTACAATATTCATAACACAGTTAAATATTGATAATGATAATCAAGTATTTAACAACCTTTTAATTTATTATTATTATTTATGTTATTTGAAAAGTATATAAGAATCATTATGCAGATCATTAGCTAATTCAAACATTGAGCTTGCTTTGATGCACTTAGCTTCTTGAAATGAGGCTCAGAAGATACAAGACACAGTCTTTTTTTTTTCTGTGGTTCCCTGGCTGGGAATCAAACCCAGTCCCCAGCATTGAGAGCACTGAAGCCTAGCCACTACACTGCAAGGCAACCCCACAAGGTACAGTCTTACATCCAGACTTGCATTAAGTTTGTTGCAGTACTTATTTTTTATGAAGGTGTAAGAAGAAAAAGCTCTCTTCACTAGTTCAGTATTAGTAAATGGCAAAAGGTATTTGAGTGCTTTCTCACTGAACTGTTTGTATTCTTCACTGACATCTACCCAGAAGGTAATAAGATGTTTCTTTTAAAATCAGAATTTAAAAAAGAATCGGTTTTTGGTTTTTTCTGTCTGCCTCATTTTCCTTAGCATGATGATCTCCAGGTCCATCCATTTTGTTGTGAATGGCAGTATTTCATCTTTTCTTATAGCTGAGTAACATTCCATTGTGTGTATGTACCACAGCTTCTTTATCCAGTTATCTGTCGCAGGGCACATTGGTTGTTTCCATGTTTTGGCCATTGTGAACATTAAGATACATAGGTCTTCGCAGACTAAGGTTTTCAAGTTTTTGTGGTAGATCCCCAGAAGGGAGATTGCTGAGTTACTTTACTCATATGTGGAATATAAAACTGAAAGTAACAAAGAAAACAAACAAACAAACAAAGAAACAAAAATCTCATGGACATAATCAATAGTTTAATGTTTATTTGGGGACAAGTAAGGAGGGGAAGGGGGAAGGAAGAGGGGGGTGAGAGAGGTGGGAGGGGGAGCTAAATATATGGTGATGGAAAGAGAACTCACACTAGATGGTGAACTTATTATACAACAAGTTGACAATGCACTGTAGAATTGTACACCTGGAACCTATGTACTTCTTACTAACAAATGTCACCCCAATGAGTCTAATAACAATTAAAAAAAGAATCAGTTGAGAGTTTGATTAACTGTTCTTTTTCACTGCTTGATGGCTTAGATTATTTGAAGAATTCTTCATTGAAGGGATTTGCAATCCAGTTGTTTTCTTTTTCACAATGAGAGAAGTACTTATAATAGCAACAGTTTAAGACCTTCCAATTGACTTACAATATTCTCTTTCATGTTTTGGGATAGGTGCAAATCATTCTCAGATAAGAAGTTTTGCAGAGTTTCAAAAACCTTAGGCTGATCTCTTTCAATACATACTATACAGAAGTCCAGTTTTTTAAGTTTTAACTCCATTTTGTCTGTTACTTTAAATATAGTGATTGAGTGGTTTTAAACTCCCATGTTGAGTTTGAATATTTCTAGAAAAATATCTGATAAATGTGCAAGACTTTGAAGCCAGTCACTGTTCTGAAACTTTGGTGTAATGCAGAAATGATGGTTTTCAAAAAATACCTGGACTTTATGTCTAAGTTCAAATATCAATGTAAATAATTTGCAACAAGATAGCCACCTTATCTCCTTATGCAAAAGGAATGTGCTGTGGATGCTGGTCATTTCTTCACACAGTGCTTCAAACAATCTGGAGTTCTACAGTTGTGACTTAATAAAATTTGTAAATTTTATAGCCTCATCAAAAGCATCTTTCAATTCACTAGGAAGAGCCTTGCTTGCAAAACTGTCTATGATTGGAGCAGTGGCTCCATGGTACATGGGAAGCTACTTCTTTAATTCAGCTGCATAAGCCTATAAAACAACCTGGCATGGCTTGCCTCCATCAATGCATACACCACAACAATTCGACTAACTAATGTCCTTTTCAATGAAATAACTATAGATTGCATTAAAAATATCTTTGCTTCTGGTCCACTCTGTCAATGGGTAACAAAGCAACAGGTTTTCCTCAATTTCATTTCCTATCAAGTACCTTGTGATGATAACCAAAATAGATAAAACAGCAACACCTACACTTTAATTGACCTGGATGGAAGATAATTTACTTTTTCTAATTCTATCTACTACTACAGCTTCAACAATTATCAGGCATTTCCTAAATTTGTTAAGACATTGTATTGTTTGAAAAAGAGATAGTATTGATTTTGTGGACATGTTCTTCCCCAAACATACAGAAAACAGTACTGTTAACACAAGGAAAAATTAAATCTTCAGCTATGTTTGGTTTTTCCACATTTAGCTATGTGATAAGCAATACAGTATAAAGTCTCAACTGCATTCTCCTTGTCTTTCCTTCCTGACATCATGTATGCAGTAACAGTTGGACACTTTTCTAAGTGCCAAAAATAATGTATTTGTTTTTATACATAGGATGTTTAGTTTCTAAATGTTGCATGAGTAGAGAGGGTTTCATGCAACCATTGGACAGTATTTCCCCACACATAACACAAAGGCTTAGGACAGCCATCTTCCCCTACAAATGAAAACCTATACTTAATATACTCTTCGAATATTTCCTTTTCTTCTGTGGAGTATCTGAGGCATGCACCTTTTTATTATCTCCTGGTGTGGGTGTACTCATAGCTGCAGATACATGTTGAGAAGTACTTGGGAACAGGTTATAATTCATATCAAGTTTGGGTGTTTCAACCATTCCTGTTTTCAACCAGTGATCCCCAACTGACATGCTGAAAAATCAATGACAACAATAACTGAAACTATGTTAAACATTAAATAAAAATAATTACTTGGAAAGAATTACAATTAAAGACAACATACTTTTACTCAGTCAATAACTAAACTGATCAAACAGTCTGGCTACAGATGCATTTATATGTTTGGGGAAGTTCTAGAACAGTCGCAAATGGATTGTTCTGAAATTAGTAGAAGAGCGGTTTGGGGAAAGGGTTCATAGCCACACACTCACCAAACATTGTTCACTAATGTGATATAATTTTGAAGTCTCCATGAATGGTGATTCAAACTTTACATTTATTGTTCTATAAATAATGTTTTGCATTTTTTTACTTTACTTTACTTTTGCCATTACTGATTATTTTTCATGTACCCTTAAATGGCCCAGCACATACCTCCGGGGGTATGTGTATCACTACTGGGGAACCAATGGTCTATAGAAACACAATTGATATTTGTACATTGATTTTGTATCCTATAACTTCATTATATTTATTTTTTGTTTCTAATAGTTTTTTTCCTTTTTTTGGTGGAGTCTTTAGGGTTTTCTGTATAAAGAATCATGTCATCTGCAAAATGTGACAATTTCACTTCTTCATACCCTATTTAGATCACTTTTATTTCTTTCTCTTTTATATACTGAAAACTATAAGACATTATGAAAAGAAATTATTGAAGACACAAAGAAATGGAATAATATTCTATTTTCATGGATTGAAAAAAATCAGCATAGTTAAAATCACCATATTATACAAAGCAGTATACATTTTTAACACAATCCCCACAAAAATCCCAGTGGTATTTTTTTAAAAAAATAGAACAAAAAACTCTCCATATTCAAAACTTAACTCGAAATGGATTAAAGACCTTCATATCAGACCTGCAACAACAAACTGTATAGAAAAAACTTTGGTACTAAATTTATAGACCTAGGACTACAGGAAGACTTCATGAACCTGACCTCAAAGGCAAGGGAAGGAAAAGTGAAAATAAATGAATGGGATTATATCAAACTAAAAAGCTTCTGCACAGCAAAAGAAACCATCAACAAGGCAAAGAGACAGCCAACTGAATGGGAGAAAATATTTGCCAATAACGCATCAGATAAGGGTCTAATATCTAAAATATATAAAGAACTAATAAGACTTAACAACAAAAAACAAACAACCCAATTGAAAAGTGGGCAGAAGAACTAAACAGACACTTCTCCCACCAAGAAATACAAATGGTCAGCAGACATATGAAAAAATGCTCAACCTCATTAGCTATCAGGGAAATGCAAATCAAAACCACAATGAGATACCACCTCACACCTGTGAGAATGGCTATTATCAACAAGACAAGGAATAACAAGTGCTGGAGAGGATGTGGAGAAAAAGGAACTCTGGTACACTGCTGGTGGGAGTGCAAACTGGTACAACCACTGTGGAAG
>PVJL010007571.1:0-59873 GCA_004026885.1 Lyroderma lyra | reverse complement strand
AAGTTGCCATTTGACCCAGCAACCCCCCTTCTGGGGATCTACCCAAAGAACTTGAAAACCTTTGTCCGCAAAGACTTATGTACCCCAATGTTCATTGCAGCACTGTTCACAGTGGCCAAAACATGGAAACAACCAAAGTGCCCTGCGACAGATGACTGGATAAAGAAGCTGTGGTACATATACACAATGGAATATTATTCAGTTATAAGAAAAGATGAAATATTGCCATTTGCAACAAAATGGATGGACCTGGAGATCATCATGCTTAGCGAAATAAGCCAGACAGAAAAAAACAAAAAACTGTATGACTACACGCATATGCGGAATATATATGAAAGCAACAAAATGAAAAGAAATGAACAAACAAACAAACAACCCATGGACACAATCAATAGTTTAATGTTTATTTGGGAACAAGTGGGTTACGGAGGGGAGAAAGGGGAGGAGGTGGGAGAGGAGGGAGGGGAAGCTTAATATAAGGTGATGGAAAGAAAACTCACATTAGGTGGTGAACTTATTATACAACAAGTGACAATGTACTGTAGAATTGTATGCCTGAAACCTATGTAATCCTTGCTAACAGATGTCACCCCAATAAGTCTAACAATAAAAATGAATTTAAAAAAGGAACAAAAAACATATATATATGTAATCACAAAAGACTCCAAATAGCCAAAGCAATCCTCAGAACAAAGAACAAGGCCATAGATATCATGCTTACTGACTTCAAATTACTTTATAAAGCAACATTGGCAGAAGACCAGACATACAGACAAATGGAACAGAATTGAGAACCCAGAAATAAACCCACCTATATATGGACAAATAATTTTTGACAAAGCTAAAAGTATACAATAGAGTAAAACAAGCTTCTTTCAATAAATGGTGCTAAGAAAATTGGAAAGCCACATGAAAAAGAGTATTACTAAACTGCTGTCACCATATATTAAAATTAACTCAGAATGGATCAAAGTCCTAAATATAAGACCTGTAACAATAAATTCCATAAAAGAAAGCCTAGGTACTAAATTATGGACCTAGAGTTTAGAGGGGATATTATGAATTTGACCTCAAAAGCAAGGTAAGTAAAAGCAAAAATAGAGAAATGAGACTATATCAAACTAAAAAGCTTCCATACAGCAAAACAAACCATCAATGAAACAAAGAGGCAACCAACCAAATAGGAAAAGATATTTACAAACCATGCTTCTCATTAAGGGCTAATATTAAAGATATATAAAGAACTAATGCAACTCAACAACCAAGATATACAAGCAGGCAACAGATATATGAAAAATGTTCAAATTCACTAGTTATTAGGATAATGAAAATCAAAACCATAATGAGATATCACCCCACACCTGTTAGAATGGGTATTATCAATAAGACAAATAAGTGTTGGAGAAGCTGTGGAGATAATGTAAATTGGTACAGCCACTATGGAAAACAGTATGGAGGTTCCTCAAAAAATTAAGAATAGAATTACCATATGACCCAGCAATCACTCATCTGGGTATCTACCCAAAAAATCTGGAAACTTTTTTCTGCAAAGATATATGTATACCTATATTTATTGCAGCATTATGCATGGTGGCCAAGACATGGAAACAACCAATGTGTTCTTTGATAGATGGTTAGATAAAGAAGATGTGGTGTTGTATGCTTTTATTTCTTGTGGATTTTAAACTATGCTTCAAACATTCTAAAAGCACTGATCTCTTAGTATGGGATAATATGTGAGCTATGGAAAGTTTATCAACCTAACTGATAGGAGATTGTCATGTAATTTATTGTAGAACTCCAAGGCCATGAAAAGAAGCAGAAATCAATGTCAAAATAGGCCTCTCATTTACAAGTAGAGATAAAAGAGAACCTTTGTAGCTTTTGGTATGAAAAGACCAAAAAGTCAAAGGAGTAGAGTGAAAGGATTATATTCTCTGTGTTAGAGAAACCTTCACATCAATCTCCAATGATTTGAATGTCATTTAAAGGTGAGTGTGCATGATTTATGAAAAATGGAATAAAATATAAAATTTCAGTTGAATCAAAAATATAATAATAGCAAAAATGCACACTGTGTGTAATATGTGTCTGATGCTGATCTTAGCATTTTCACATACATTAATTCATATACTGCATACAACAGTACTTTGAGGTTGCTACCATGATTATCCACATTTTACAGATGAGGAAACTGAGACACAGAAAGATTAAGTAACTTGGACCATGGCCACACCATGGATGAGTGGAAGAGCCGCGATCAAATTCAGGCATGCTCTAGACCTCTTGATGTCAACTACTACTTTGTACTGCCTCCCACTGGCACAAAAGAACACAAACATAACCTAAAATTTATATGTTTATTACTAGGGATTTGGGCACATAATGAATCCAAGTATTTTCTTTAAAACTGTAAAAATTATTCAAATTTCTCTTAAGATATAATATGATTTCTGCAGGTGCCAAGCAATATTAATAATAGCTCTCCTTAAGTTTCATTTACAAATAAATTGTATAATTGCACCATATTCATAGGTTTGATATTAAAATACACAGGCATTTTACATAGGTAGATTAGAAAAATGCAGTTTAACGTCACTTTCTTGATAAAAAGTGAGTGTTTTCTTCATAGGTGTTTTGAAATCTAGCAGAGAATAACCCAGATGGGATGTGCATATCAGATGAGTGATTGAATTAGATCCAGACACAGAACTGTACTCAGGATTTCAGCATCCTCATCAAACATGTTAAACAAACATCATCATAATCTATTTTAGAATATTTTGCCTCCATCAAAGAAATCCTCTACCCTTTAGCAATGTCCTCACTCATACATCCCTAAGCAACCACTAAACTACATTCTGTATCTATGGATTTGCATACTGGACATTTCATATAAATAGAATGAATCATGCATTATGTAGCTTTTTGTGTTTGGCTTCTTTCATTAAGAAAAATGTTTTTAACATTCATGCACATCGTACAATGTGCCTGTACTCCATTCCTTTTTATTCCTGAATAATACTCCATTGTATAGATATACCACTTATGTTTACCTGTTAATGAGCTGATGTACATTTGGGCTGTTTCCTCATTTTGGCTATTATGTGCAAGTCAGTAAAAATTTCAAAAACATGATTGAGCTAAAAAAGTATATCCAAGGCAATAAAGATAATGATACTTTGTGATGCTCAAGTTATAAAAAAAGAAGGCTAGATTCCTTAACTTAATATTAAAATGTATTTGAATACTTGCACAGGGGTATATCCTCAGCACCTAGAAACATAGCTGACTTGTGAAATGTGCTCAATAAAGGCATGTTGAATCAACAACTGATGCAAAAGTAAAAACAAAAAAAGAAAAGAAAAGCATAAAGTGGGACAGAAAGGAGGGTAAAACGGAAAAATCCTGGGAGGACAAATATTAGGGGAAAAATCAACATGAGATTTAAAGTGGACTGTGGTAGCTCCATGCATTCAACGTAGTTTACATTAAAATCTCCTAAACAAAGGTTCTTATAAAAATATCAGAAACTATCACTATTAAATAATAGTATATCCCACCATAATATAACATCAAAGTCTGGTTGCTATTACTGACAATATTGTGCAGAATAGACTTATCTTGCACAATTGTACTATTAATTTAATGATGCTTTCTTCAGTTTATAGTTATATAATTCAGAAATGTATTGTAAAGTCTGCAGCATTTATTCATTCCAGATGTTTACTTCATTCAAGTAGGACTGTCTTTCACCAGTGCTCAGTGCTGTTGCTAATACATAGTGAGACAGACAGCAAATTCAAGATTCCAGTGAAACATTTTTTATGTTTTTGTAACATAACAATGGGGGTTATAAGCATAGACTGTGGAGTTAGAGAGATAAATTCAAGTTTTGACAGTGCTTTTTACTAGCAGAATGTCTTTGGGCATGCTGTTTTATCTCGTTGAGCCTTAAGTTCCCCGTCGGTAAAAAGGAGTTAAATAATAACAGCAACTTCACAGGGTTACAGTGAGGATTAGTTAAGATAATATGTGTAAAGTGCCTACTACAGTCCTCGTACAGAGTAGCTACTTCTATTACAAAAGACAACAAAATTTTACCATACCTCCCTATCACTTCTTAATATGATCTTACTATTCCTTTCACTTTCTCTCTTTTCTCCTTAGTAGATTGCTCTAGAGTTAGGCCTTCTCTGACACTAAAAAATCAGTTATCACTTAACATTGTTTAAATAAAAAAGTATGATTGATTTATTTTAGATCAGAGATTACATGGGAAGATACAATTTTTAAAAAAAAGAGAGCCACAGTCATTACAAATCTATAAATCAACTCCAATCTACTGAACTCATGTCTACATATAAGTTAAAACTGTTCCCATGTGTGTTTGTGTGCATGCGGGGGGCATTTAGCACTTCAGATGCCCTATGATATCTCCCAATAAATATGTCATCTGTAAATAGACTTTTCCAACAAAAAGAAGACACATGCCTAATACATTTTATTGTTGCAGCAATTTTACAAAGTTATAGGTATAGTTACTTCCTGGTCAAAGTCTGCTTTGCAAGGTTGCCAGGGTTGATATGTTGCACAAGGTCGATTGCAAAAGTCACACACAACTGCTATACCTGACTTTTCTCCAAGTATTTTTGCAGATTTTTCATATGAATTTGTGTAGCTTGTTGACTGAAGTCAGATAAGTTGGTCCCTTTCCTCTATTTCACCAACTGCTCTGCACATACGTATAAGGCTACAGCTTTCTATTTGAATATTGGGAAAAGTCAAATTCCTGCCAAGAAAAGAGGCTACAGATCTTTGGAGATCAACATGGTTGTTTAGTAACATTAATGTATTAGGAACTGAGGCTAAAGGGCCAAATGTAAGCTTACCTTTTGAAACAAAATGGAGTTTAGATGATGAATATACACAAGAGAAATCAAGTAGAATTTGAAACTGAAAAAGTGAATGACTACCTCTCAAAGAAGGCAAGTCCCACAAAACCAGACTTCCCTAACTTTGAAAAAGACAAGGTACTTGGTGTCCTAAAGTAAATATTCCTCTCAACCTAATGCAGCTGGGAAGAAGTGGAGGCAAAGGCTTTTACTGAAAGGCCATTTTAAATGGGGTTTGTTTGGAAATAATCTCTCATCACTCACTTTTGTCTTCCTTGCTGGAAGTTTTCCATTTTAAGCTCAACAAATAAGTTGTCATTTCTTTGGTGTTTATGACAATATTAATCACACACACACACACACACACACACACACATAGATAACATACTAAAGGCTTTTGGAAAATACATTTCTCTATATGTATTTTAATTTTAATAATTGTTGATAATTTTAATCATTTTAATTTCAATGTGTAAACCTCATTAAAACATAATTTTACTAAGCAAAAGGACTCTGAGAATGTGTTTTGTTGATACTAATCAAACCCAAAATTGATCTATTTGCAAATTAAATTTTTTATAGAATACAATAATAAATTATAATAAAAAGCCAGAAAGCAGACCTTACAAGGGAGCTTAGATGCCTATAATGTGTAGTTAATTGGTAACCATGGAACAAGGCCTTTGAAGGGAGATCAGATTAAATTAATTAGTTGACATGCATAAAGTTTACAACTTGATTGCCAAGCTGTTTAATTCCCCCAAGAGAATAGCCTTAATTTTTTTTTTCTAAGTGGACATTTTATTTCCCCAAGTTCAGACATCAGAGGGTGCCTGTATAAATGGAAAACAAAACAAAACAAAACAGCTCTCCAGCAGTGAAGAGCCCACCCCTCACCTCCCTGGTGATATATGGGGTGCACAGGCAGTAGTAACACCTGCAGTTTGAGCCCATCTGTTTTCTCTGTTCTCCTGAATACTGTCCCCTTGTGGTTTGCATCATTCCCAGAGACCAGCCAACTCCAACTCTACTCAATCCACTTGGTCAATAGCTGTCTTATTTAAACACACTCTCTCTCAGCAGAGGCCAGGCTGGCTAATGCTGTGACACCTGCTTTAGCAGGCAAGCCAGTCAGCTGCTGCTTCTGATGATGTTGGCCCTTTTTCATGGACAGCATGAGGGTTTCACCCCACCAAGCACACACACAGGCAGCTGAAAGAGTCTCATAAATTATGGTTTTGTTTGTTTACTCAGGACAGGCAGCATGGTGTAGTGGAAAGAGCCTTGCACTCTGAAGCAAAAAACATGGGTATGAGTCCTGACTGGTTATGTGATTTTCTTCAGAGCACCTCTTTCTTTATAGATATATAATATGTGATATAGTGATAAGTGCTATTTGTTTATCTGCTTATTGGCATCTCTACCACAGTGTAAGTTCTAGCAGATCAGGGGCTGTCTTGGCCATCATTTTTTCTCCAGCACCTAGGACAGTACCTGGAACATAGTAGGTGCTCAGAAAATATTTATGGAATGATTGAATTAATTCTAAAACTGCCTCTTCTACTCACTGGCCATGTGATCATGGAAAAGTCATCCATCTTCTCTGAGCCTTAGTTTTGTCATTTGTAAAATGAAGGCATTAGAGCTTTATTCCTGACATTCTAATACTATAAAATTCATTTATTTAACAAACTACCTCATGGCTTTATGCTGGGCAATCTGCCTAGCCCTGAAAGTAGACAGTCATGGAGGAGTCAGAAGCAGAAGCTGCCCTTGTGAGCCTTGAAAGGAAAAGGCAACCAAATAAATAATGGCATAAACAGGTATTTAAGGACCATTGTGATAAGTCTTACAAGAAATCTGCAGAGAGCTTGGTGATAGAATGTAATAGGGGACTTCACCATGTTGGGAACTTCATGGCTGTGGTAAGGATTTTGTTATTCTAAAGGCAAAGGGAAGCAAATGAAGACAATCCTATCATTATAGAGAGCTCACTAGTACAGACAGAAGGGAAAGTGGGAACCCCTCCTTGCATGCCTGTCCAGGTAGATTGCACAGATATTACCTTCTTTTGTAAATTGGGAAATAGGCCAAGGGAGGTTAGGTGATTTAATCCAATTATATGAACTTGATTTCCTTAACATGCCTTCTAATTATAAAGCAAACAGGTGAAAATTGTTGATCACAGAGTTAATAAGCCCATTTATGCTGTTATTATAAGTTTGGTTCTGTTGGATATTTTTACTTGAACAGAGAAAAAGGATATCCTCAATAACTTAATTGTGAAACCATTTGGTTTGTTTCTCTATTTAGGATACTATAAAAATCTATTTTCTCCAGTATAAAATGGTAAGGATGAAGTTTAAACTAGAAATAATAAATAAGAAATTAATAGCAAAATTGTATACAGTCATTTAGAAATACATTTAGCAAACATTTTTCCTGGAGTGGGAGGGATCTTTTAATTGAAGTTACTGCTGATTTTGTGCAGTGTGTTTTCTTGGTAGGAAAATGTTAAACTATTTTAATTCTTGTTGATGGAGCATTCTTAAATACTTACCAACAAGAAATAAAATAAATACATATACTTTTAGGGAGTGGGGGGAAAATGTAGCTTCAATGCAATTTAGTTCTCAGAATGTGATACACCCTTTAATCATAAATTCATTGGCATTCCACCTAAGAAACCTTTTTTTTTTCTTCTAGAACATGTGGCAAAATAAACACAGTTTGGGAGATGCTGGTTTAGATGATTATTACTTTTACAATAACTTCAAAGTTTTAAGTTTTTAAATATGTCACAAAATTTGCATCATCTTCCTTTTTAGAATAAAAAGGATTTTCTAAGCCTCAAAGCAGCAAATCTTTCTGTTTGAGTAGAATTAACATCAACCTAGACATTAGAAACAAGGCTTATGTTAAAGACATTTTGTACCAATAATCATCAGCTTTGGAGAAAGGATGAACAAATTATTAATATTTTCCAGAAGAGAGTATGGGGAGGGTGATTAAAATGAGGGAAATTTAATCTTGACCTGCAGTTTATTTTTTAAATTACCTGTTAAAATATAAAACCCCTGAAAACACTGAAGTTACCAGATGCAACACAGGTGCTGCCCATGTTAAAATTTGTAACTTTATGAAGGACTGACACTGAAATTTAGTTTAAGGGGAAACCATAGAATAAAAGTACACCCTTCGTAGTTATAGTCAAATCCTCATTTTTTATACTTTCCCCATCTTCTCTTTTATTTACATTGAGCCTAACCTATAGACAAATAAATGTTAGTCACATTTTCACTAACTAAGTAGCACTGCCTCATCTTTGAAGCCATTTAAAAACAGTCCTATCTATTGTTTTGGCTGAATTCCACTGTCTTTTTTTTTTTTCTGGTACAAATCTATTCCAGTTCTTTTATTACAGGATTAATCCTACACCTTAAGGACAAAACAAATTGATGGTTTACTTAATCAGACTGTACAATAATACTGTGCATATTAACAGAGATGCTGGGCAAATAGGAAAGACACTCAATGCATATTTGGTGATTTACAGGCACTTTTTATATTCTACTTTTGACAAATAAAAGTAGAATCAAAGATCAAATTCTGCTTCACCTTTGCCTCTTTGTTAGTAAGCATATCTAAGTCACTCCTACCCTAAAAACAACAAAACTGTGCCTTTCCTTGATCGCAATTCTTTGTGAAGTTCCAAAATTCTCATCTTTATTCATCAAATATCTAAACAAAGTAATCACTACCACTTCCATTTCACAACTTTTCATTTACTCCTCAACATTTTGAACTGTCTTCTGGTCTCTAAAAATGTCACAAATGAACTCTTAAATACCAAAACCAGTGGCCTGGATTTATACAGTTTCTGTGGTATTTGTTGATTGTCACCCTCTTCAAGAAAATTTTTTCTCCTTTGCTTCTGTGAAAAAAAGTGCTTCCTCCTCTAGTGCTCTCCTGGGGCTGCCTTAGCCACTTCTTAGGGTTAAGAGACCAATGCCTAAGTTCTTGCTGTTATTTTCTCTGCATTCTGGACAAGTTTAATCCAACTTTGCTCTAGATTTTTCTATATGGCTGGTGCAGTAGCACTTTTACTGAACATCATTTCGCACTCCTGAATCCTCACTCTTCACCTTCTGGTATTTCATGTTCTACTGCAGCACCACCCACCAGATAGCAAAACCATTCTTTGTTTTATCAAGATGAATAAGAGATTAATGTTGGCTTATCTTATAAGGAAATAAATGTCTTCACTGTTGAAATAGGAAGGCTATGGGTCATGAGGTCATAATATGATGAAGAGAATGTGACTGGACAATGAAGAAATTGTGTGTTTGGGGTGTGAGGGGCATTAATATGCAAGCAACGAATCGAAGATGCAATTTTAGCCTGATAGCTATAAGATGACAAAGAGAGTACTTATCTGGCTAAAACCAATTGTATTTCACAGTTAAAGGAAATTTTGTCCTAAGAAAATGAAAGCAGCTAACAGAGCATATGTCATACAGTAAGTGTTCAATAAATGTCAGTTGACTAAATAAATACCTCTATAAGACATTTTTATTTGTCATGAAAATGGGGGTTTGAATTTTATTCCTACATATAAACCCCTGCCTACAGATATTAAGATTCAGTTAAAAGTATAACACATTCTTGGAGGTGAAGATCGTAGTAAACACCGCCATCCAAGAATTCCAAGAGCTGATGTCACCCTATCTGGGTGTCCTAGCACAGGGAAGTGTCAAGGCCTCTGATATCTCATGTGGTTAAATTCTATACCACTATTTATACCAAGCAAATCAGAAAGGGACACTTAATAACAAACAAGAAATGGTTGTTGATTTTATTTTCTAACTTCTTATTTCCTAAATCTGTCTTGCTCCAGGAAGTTAAAAGTATGAAGTTTCAGAAATCATGTGTGTGTCATTACATTCCTTTATAGGAATCCAAGGAAACCCAAGTTATTTTCACTTAAAAACAAATAAGCAAACAAACAAACCTATCATTTCCAGAAGGTTTTGTTTTGTTTGCTTAGTTATTATCTAACATAAGAAATAAAATAAGCCAGAGTTCCTCTCTTGAAACTGAGATTATCAGGCTTTGCTTTTCCTTACATCCAATCATTGCAGGCTTCCTGAAAGTATTAATGGTTGTAATTCTTGGGACAAAAGGGTTTTCCTCATTTTTCAGGAAAAAAAATCTTTCAACAGCAAGACCATTTTAGTTTCCTTTGGCCAAACAGTTCCATGAAAATAAGGAATATGTTATAAGAGATTACCCAAGCAAACCTAGCATCTCTTCCTTTCCATATTACTTCTTCATTCTAGAAGACAGTTTTCCCTCACAGTCTCATTGTCTTCTGAGGAAATTTTTCCTTCACAATGAACAAAATAAACACACTCGTCAAAGGTCTTGAGGTCTGTGTATACCTTAAAGTTTTAAATGCCAGATGTGTTACACAAGGTATAATATTTCACAGAGGAAAGCTAGAATGCTATGCAAAATGAATGATAGCTTGGTGTTTAGTTGACTTTATTTCTTACATAGGTTTTTCTTATCACTATTAATTTGCCATGTATTCCATAACAACAACAACAACAAAATCCCAAAAGGCTAAAGTGAAAAAAATAGCTGACACCTCAAACCACTGACTATTTTTTGTCTAAAACACACAACCAGACACATGTTTACTACAGGTGAAAATCCTGAATCACTCACATTTAAACTTCCCACACCTATTTCACCTACTCCATGCTACTCTGTAAATGTTTACGGTGAAATAGATGCTATAGGCAAAGTTAGCCTTTGCTCTAAAAGCATACACATCAGTGCTTCCTAATCAGTTTTAACAGAGGTTCCCTGGTGCTGTAGTGGCTAGGCTTTGGCAGCCTCACCACCATCAGCCTGGGTTCAATTCCTGGCCAGGGAACTACAAAAACAAAACAAAACAAAACAAAAAAACTAAACAGCTTCAACAGAGTAAGAAATAGTTAAAACATGTCACTCCCAGGATTTGAAAATACATTACCAGGCTCATCCATTAACATTTTTTTAGTTTTTATCATCATGAATAGAATAATGTACATAACTTTTTTTTGCTGATGGTGTAACACTTTATTATTGTGGTTAATTTATTTTACATCTCATTTCATAAATTGATTGCTAAATACACAACCATTGGATGTGTAAATCTTTTTCTATTCTTAAGTTTTAAATATGGTATATATCTGAAGAGGGAAATAACTAATTTACAATGACAGAGCTTAGTTACCAAGACATTGTAGCTGTGATTATATTTTATTTTCAGAGCAGTAACTGACGTTTAACATTTAAATGTCTATAATGAAAAACCTAATTGCATTTCAAATTCTCAGAGTTGAGAAAGCAGGAGTGCTTTAAGGTTCTGCAGTATGTCCACAGGAAGAGACCTTTGGGAATGAAGGCAATATGTCCAGCTATAAAAGAGATTTAATGGAATGATGGGGAGGGAACAGGGTGGGGTGAACATTGAGGACAAGATCCTTAATGATCCTACTGGATACATAACAGTACCCCAGAAGGCAATATTTTCCTCCCCCTCTAACAATTATTTAAATCAAATTAATATTATCCAGACTTCTAAGGATATTTCCTATATTCTAATGGGGTATATTCAGTATTGCATGTGAGTGAATCTTTTTTTCCTACTACTGGGTTTGATTCTCATCATTACAAAAAAAGTAATTAGATAGGTCATGTAGCTATTATCTTCTTTATTTATATAATCATTCCCATCGATATCCAATATATTTTAAACAGACTCTCAGCTATACCTCCCATCTACAATTTTAAAATTCATTTTAATGTGTACCTTTGTGCATTTCAGAAAAAAATAGCCAGCACAGGTTTTCTTCCAATATACAGTAAATATATATATTTATATTTATTTAAAAATTAGCTTCTTCTTGAAAACATATCCTCTTGATATGACCATTTTCAGCTTGTAAAAACAAAAACTAATTTTGAAACTTTTAATTTACATTTAATTCATACCAAAATAAGGTGGGATTTTTTTTTCTACATTTATTTTTTTTTGTACAATTCTTTTACTGCTAGAAACACCTCACACCAACCCACCCAAAGATTTTTGGTTATTATTTTTGCTGTTTTTTCCCTAAGATGCATTTTTTTGGGCTTGTGTTCCTAGCTAGCATTATTTTATGTTTCATGTTCTAGTAATACCACTTGGTAAATACATAATATTTATCTAATATACATCACCTCAGGACTATAAAATACTGTAGACATTAAATCTTCTAGCATATTTAGCATAGCAATATGTCTCATTTCTTAGTTTGAGAAACAGACACATAACTATCAAGGTACTTAACATCACTCAGTATGTAAGCACTCAAACTGCCAGCATCCCTTGACCAATGTCCGCTCAAAAAACAACAAAAAAAATCATTTCTGTCCTAGTTTGAAATAGCATTCGCTAAAACATTGACTTTAAACTTTTTGACAGAAATAAATAGTAAGAAACACATTTTACATTCTAAGTACAATGTGTGCGGTGAATCTGAAATAAGTGTCTCATCAAAAATACCTAACCTTACTACATGATGCATTCTGCTATTTTTACTGTCTATTTTACCCAATTTTGTTTAAAAGAAATGCCAGACACAACATATTAAGTGGATTTCATTATGCACTAAGGCATTGTTGCCCACCACTTGAAAACCACAATGATAGAATAAAGAGGCTTTACTAATACCACAAAGTAATGTTGTTTGTTCCTCATATAGTAGGGTAAATCTTAATTTTGGTGCTACTCGTACAGATGGTGGTAAATGAACTTGAAATATATTTTTAGAAACCCTATAAAGAAAGAGTATGCTAAACAAAATAATAATATCAAAAGATGGAAATCATATTTAATTTCTTAGAAAAAATACTTCTAAGGCTTTTGGATAATTTAAACACAGCTGTGTTTACCATTATTCATGAGCATTAATATTCAGGCCAATAGGAGATTAACTTAGAAAAACCTTATTTGTTCTTACTTCAAAAATTTTGTAATCTTAATAATGTTTTTAATTTGAGCTAGCAAAAATTTAGTGTGTCTTAACTTTCAAATTCAAGAATGTTCAAAAAATAAATACGTTTTTTAGTTCATCCAGTTCCTTTTTTTGTTTTCAAATCTGCTCATCATCTAATAGCAACAATAAATGGGTATACAGTTTATGTGTAGAATGTTTTAAACTTCAGAAAGCTTTTTTATTTTGTGAACTGGTAAGGATTAGCAATCCTTGGACTACTGAATATTTAAACCATTTAATGATGTTTTCCAGATTCAAAAATAAAAAACTTAATATTTGATTTGTTCTGCATGTGACAGATTACTCAATCCGATGAGAAATCCAAGTGTTTGGTCTGTAATGATTGCCTGTATTTCAGTGGTCCCGCCCACACCTGCCATCCCCCACTACAATTTTGAGGTAAAGGACCAAGGGAAGTTCTGTAGTGGGGTGTCACACAACCTTCTTTATGTGGATGTATTTACTAAAGATCTTAAAAGAGATGTTTATCATTTATAAACATTTAACATTTTGGTAAATTGAAGGCTTAGGAAGCTGAGGGAGTGAAGGACAGGCCAAGAAGCCAGGAATTCCTGGATGTGAACCTAATCTTGATCTTATTCTGTTTTTGCTCTAAATCAATGCCAAATTCTTCACACTTCAGCTGCTTTATAGCAGGCAAGAATTATATGGGTATGTCTTAGGTTAAATGGGTAATTTTACAGTCCTCAAAGGTACTTGCACAAAAGGCAAAGCACCTTCCATGTGTAGTATTTCATTATATTAGAGAATAAAAACCAAAGTGCCCTTCAATAGATGACTAGATAAAAAAGTTGTGGTATGTATACACAATGGAATATTACTCATCTATAAGAAAATATTAAATACTGCCATTTGTGATAACATGAATGGACCTTGAGATCATCGTGCTAAGTGAAATAAGTTAGAAAAACCAAGAACCATATGACTTCATTCATATGTAGAATATAAAACTGAAAACAACAAAGAAATAACAAACAAAACTCATGGACACAGTAAATAGTTTAGTGGCGTAGTGGCTTAAGGCTTAAGAGGGAGTTGGTAGAAGTGGAGGGAGGGTGAGCCAAATATATGGTGATGGAAAGAGAACTGACACTGGGTGGTGAACATATAACACAACACATAGATGATGCACTGTAGAATTGTACACCTGAAACCTGCGTAATTCTTGTTAACCAATGTTAACCCCATAAGTCTAACAATAAAAAAAAACAAACTCAAAAGCTAAAAAAAAAAAAAAAAGTGTCTGTGTCCTGCTAACCTGACCTTGAAAAGAGATAATTCATTCTATTCCTCCATTTTCATCCATTTTAGGAATGATCAGTTATACAACTACTTAGGAAATTCATTCCTGTGATCTTAAAGGTTTGGTTGTTTTTGATAAATGTGTTTTATTTTATTTCTAAATGATTTTTTTTTAGTTACAGTTGACAGTCAAGATTATTTTATATTAGTTTCAAGTGTTCAGCATATGGTTACACATTCATATAATTTATGCAGTGATCCACTTGGCACTATACTTATTTAAGGTAGCTGCAACACCTGTGGGTTGAATATTTTTAGGCAGTTAATAGTTGGCAAGTTCAGGGCCCTCATCTTCATCCCCTCTTCACTGAGTCAGCAACCTAAGGGAAATGCCCTCTTCACCCTGTTTTGGCAAATTATGGAAAAGTTAACTTCTCTCCATCATGAAAGAAGCTCCGTTTTCCATACAAGAAGGCACCTTGTCCCTATCTAGTCTTCCCATGCTGCTGTGGGCTCTTCAAAAGGCAGAACGTGGTTTCACTTTCTCTTCACCACTTCATGATAAAAGCACCAGAGTCTCTTCGTGATACTTAATGAATGGTCCTGTCTCTGTGGATTTGGACTGTGAGCCTGCCTAAGTAATCATTAAGTGGCAGGAAATTCCGTCCTCAGCAAACATTGTGTAAATAGAGCCATAATCTTTTAATGCTCGTGCAGTCTCCCACCCTAATGCTGCACGTGGTGTTGGTGGTGGTGGTGGTTGTGATTGTAAAGGCACTGCCTTCCAGATTAAACTCAAATCACATGGTATAGTCCACAAAACATACAAAGAATGCAGTCCAGTGACAGATTTATTATAGTCATGCAGAATAAAGGGGGGAAAAAGCCTCTATATGGAAAACACTGCTACTTTTGACTCAAACAGCCCCAAAAAAGGAAGTTAAAAGCAAATCAGCCAGATGTGGCCTCCATAAATTAAGGAGACCAGTGCATTCTGTCATTGCTTGTCATCATTTCTGAGTGCTTCTGTCTGAATTGTTTTCTTAGACAACTAAAAAATGTACAGAAATAGATGAAAGACAATAAGGAGGACTATAATATAATCTAGACTTTAAAGTGAAAAATGTGGCCTTTTTTTTTTTTTTTTTGGTATGTGGGTAGTTCCCTGGCTGGGAATCAAACCCAGGCCGCATTGACAGCGCCAGCGCCGAAGCCTTAAGCCACTACACCACCAGAGAAATCCCCAAAATGTGATCTTTATTAAAATAATTTTACTTTTCAAAGACCACACAACCAGTCACTTGAACTTCTGCATTTTAATAAATACAGGAATAAAAGACTACATTAATAAAAATAAAAGTGTTTAGAATCAGACATTAGTTAGCCTAGCTGTTTTTTGTTAATTTATGAACAATATTCAGAACCACAATTTTCATGCATCTGATTAGTAAGAGATAAAACTGCAGACTACAATATCCTCTAGAAGAGGAACTGGCTTCTTTTTTTTTTAAGTGGTGAAACGAAAAGAGTTTATTGAGGAGAAAGTACACTCCAAAGAGGTAGGAGCGGGCTCGAGCAAAGAAAGTGGCTCAGGAGCCGGAACTGGCTTCTTAAAGTTGGTTTCTCTCTCTCTCTCCCTCGCTCCCTTCCTTTCTCCATCCCTCTATTTCTCTCTCTCTCTCTCTTCATCCCACAATACAATTTATGCAACTTCTAAATAGGTGCATGTTTGATAGTACTCTAAAGGAATCACATTTTATTTTTTATCTATTTTTATTGTTGAATTTATTGGGGTGACATTGATTAGTAAATATTAGATAGGTTCCAGGTATACAATTCTACATGTTCTGTGAGTTGTATTATGTGTTAATCATCCAGAGTCAGTTCTCTTTCCTTCACCATATATTTGTGTCTCTGTCCCTTCCCCCCCACACCTTCTCCTCTTACCCTCAGATAACTACTAAATTATCGACTGCGTCCATGAGTTTTGTTTGTTGCTTTCAATTTTGTTCCACATATGAGTGTAATCATGTAGCTCTTGGTTTTTTTGTCTGACTTATTTACTTAGCATAATGATCTGCCCATTTTGTAATTACATTTTTGTCTTTTGTTTTTCCAAAGAAATCCAAAACACTAATTCGAAAAAATATATGCACTCCATGTTTATTGCAGTATTCACAGTAGCCAAGATGTGGAAACAACCTAAATGTCCATCAATAAATGATTGGGAATTACATTTTAAATCCTTTTATCATCATCATCATCATCATCATCATCATCATCATCATCACCAGTCTCCACAATGCATGGAGTTATTCTTGTTTGATTCCAGCACTGTAAAATGACAAGTCCTATGCCACGTTTCTCCAGCCTGCCATTTTCTCTGTCACAAAAGACCTTTGGAGGGGGAGTTTCAGTCAGAAAGTAAATCCACTTTACCTGATATTATGAGTACATTGAAGCTCTCAGTATATCAGAATTAGTCCCCTGCAAAATCAAGTTTATCACTCTGAGAAAGAGGCTTAATAAATGATAGCAGGGAGCCTGTCTATCTGAGTCCAGCCCAGATCCTGGCTTCCAAAAGCCAGCAGAGCGCTGATGGACACAGTCTCTGTAGGAAGGTGTGGCCACTGATACACACATTCATGAAACAGGTGACTGGATAAAGAAGCTGTGGTAGAGGGTTCCCTGATGGTGTAGTGGCTAGGCTTCAGCGCACTCAACACCATGGCCTGGGTTCGATTCCCAGCCAGGGAACTACCCACCCTCAGAAAAAAAAAGAATCAGCAGCTGTGGTACATATATAGTGGAATATTACTCATCTGTAAGAAAAGGCAAAATACTGTCATTTGCAACAAAATGGATGGACCTGCTAAGTGAAATAAGCCAGACAGAAAAAAATAGTACTATATGACTTCACTCATGTGTGGAATATAAAACTGAAAGCACCAAAGAAACAGAAACTCATGGACACAGTCAATAGTTCCGTGCTTACCTGAGAGTAGAGGGGAGGGGCAGGGAGAGGAAAAGGGGGGAGTAAAATATATGGTGATGGAAAGACAACTGACTCTGGGTGATGAACACATAATGCAGCACAAAGATGATGCAGTGTAGAATTGTACACCTGGAACCTATGTAATTTTTACTAACCAATGTCACCTCAATAAATTTAACAATAAAAGTAATTTTAGGAATGAAAATCTTCTTACCTCTTCCTTCCCTGCTGTCCCTCTCCCATATAAAGACAAGTTGGTAGAGAACAAAATTGTACTTCAAACTATATTGTTACCATCTGTACAGCAGCCAAAAGACTGTTACTCTTCCAGCATGTGCAGTACTCTACAGTCTTAAAAGACAAAACCTTTCCTTCCCGAAGCTGCTGTGGTTGCTTTTTCATACTGTAGAGCTGGGCAAATAATAATATATCTACTGGTCAAAGGGATGAATTACACAAGTGTCTAAAGTGTATAATACAATGAAAAACAAGAGAACTCATTTGAGGCAAATAGAATTCAGGCAACTAGGGGGCTGTACATTTCAAACTATTTTGAAATTTTAGGTTTTTGCAAGTACACAAAAATGCCTTCTGTTTAAATTAAAAGCTGTGTACTCATCTGCTCCTCTGTGCATTACAAAGTATTCATTTTTTTCTTTTTAATTCAACATTTATTGAGCACCTACAAAACATTGCTTAGGTGAAGTTTGGGTGCAAGGTAATACCAAAGATACCAGCTCATAATCATAGGTTTTATCCCCCTTAAAAAAGCAGGTGTTGTGAAATGCCTGGTATGGACAGTTGAAGGAGAAAAGGTACTTTATGATAGTCCTGGAAATCATTATGAGCAGTTAAAGCAGCAAAGGAAATTAGACAAATGAAGTACTCTTAGAAGTAGAACAAAACATGCAATCATCACCTCTAGCCCAGGACTATATCAATTCTCTCTAAAACTATTTTTTATTAACAGCTGTTCTCAACATGTAGGTCACGACGCCTTTGGGGGTTGAATGACCCTTTCACAGGGGTCGCATAAGACCATCGGAAAACACATATCAGGTATTTACATTACGATTCATAACAGTAGCAAATTACACTTATGAAGTAGCAACGAAAATAATTTTATGGGGGTCATCACAACATGAGGAACTGTATTAAAGTGTTGCGGCATTAGGAAGGTTGAGAACCACTGTTTTATAAACTCCTTCATGTATGTTTTCATACAAGGTCTTCAATCTCATCATTATATAAAGCTTCAGAATGTTAACTGGCAAAATTTCCTTCTAAGGTCTCTGTCTTGTCTATTCTGGCCCCAAGGTTTAATATTTTCACTTTTTTCCTCCAAAGGATGCATTTGGTCACTAAGCAACAATGCACTGTGTCAGGAAGCAAAGCTTACTGAACTGGGATCTAAATATGTAATCACTAAAAATGAGAGAAGTTGCTTTTGGTCACCCCCACCCCACCCTTTGTAAAACTGCAAGTATCTATTGTTCTATCTGCAGGAACTCTCCTTTCAGATGTGAAGCAATGTATTGCCCCACACACTTCTCTCAATGATTATTTGAAAAACTGGTGCAAATTGTGTAATATAGTAAAACCTAGTGTAACCAGTTGTCTTTCTTTGTAAGCACACTATATTACCTGGGCAGGAAAACTGCACAGTTCTTTAATAGGTACAAAACAATCTCTTTCCTTCTTCTAGGGAAGCTTGGTAAATTAAACACCAGGACAGTCTGCCAGCAGTTTCTACTCCTTGGAAAGAAATAAAAAATGGGCAGGTATTATATTGGCTGAACTATAGGCAAAAGCCCTTTTAGGCTATGTTTAGGGAAGTTTCTATAAATTGAAGGCATCCCCATTAAAGTACTGCATATGGGAAAATTTAAAACAACTTTAAAAAGTATCTAAACATTTGCATAGGCAAAATGTGAATATAATCAGAAAAACCTAAAGTCTCTAGTAAGCCTTATTATCCTTACACCTTTCACCAGAGGAATAAAAGCTCAGAATGAACTGTATTAAGCATTGACGTGTAATCAATTTGTACAGCTATTTCAACAGCCTGTTTTCCAACCTTGCACCCAAAAACTTATTGATTAAACCAGGGTGTTAACGTGGTGAAAAACCAGCAATGATTCCAAAATTAAGTCTTGCCATAGTTTTAATTTAGGCTTTCACATGAACACAATACATGTGTGGAAATAGGCTGTGGGAATCTGTGCTCAATTTAAAAACACTTGCAATTTAGGAATATCTAAGAAAAAAGAACTCCTCTAAAACACACTACCGTAATAACAGCAACACAATAAATTCACCTTCACTGTTGTATCTATATATATTCCAACCCATGGACTGCAGTCAGAAAAACACATGGTACATCTACCACAGTAATGGTAAAATTACATAAATGAATCACTTAAATGTTAACTTCTGTTACTCATCATTATTTAATTTTGTTTTCTTACCATAAAAGCCTATTGTGTGAATGTTAAAAACTAAAGTTACCTTTTTAATAGTTTCTTAAAATCTACCCTAATGCCCTTCAGATACTGGTAGCAAAAGCAAATTGCCCAAATGTGTTGATTTAAAGCGGGAAAAGACAAGGGCTGCAAGGAAGCCGTGGCACTGCTAAGGATATTGCGTGACCCTGCGGGAAATTACTTGTTAAATTACTTCTAGCCATGCAAGAAGTTTCTTTAAATTACTATATAGATGTAATATATATTATATACGGAGAAATAGAAGAAAAAGAAAAGAAGAACAAGAGAAAAAAAGATCAAAGCCCTAAAATTGCAACGAAGTTGCAGGGCTACTTTTCCTTCTATTTGCCGTCTTGAAAATTAAAGTTTAAAAGGCATTTTATTTCGTCGGCGTCCTAGGAAGGTAGACACTCACAAATCCCAACTCATCTTCAGCCTTAACTTATGCGGCTAGCGCAAACCCAGAGAGTAAGTTAGGGTCCTGTTCTCAGTGGCAGGGGCGGGGGCAGGGACAGTGGCAGTGGCAGCGACAGAGACAGCGGCACATGTCATGTATAAGCCGCAGAAGCAAAAGCACCACTGCGTGAGGTGGCCCCGATGATCGGAGAGCCTTTAGCAGGGGTGCATATTGAATGCCGCCATTTTAAAACAAGGCTCTGAAATCATTAGATATAAGCAAATTAAAGCCCGCCCCACCTACATAATTTCACGGCTGAGACGTGTAACCTGGCTCCAAGGCCGCCACTGTGGGGTATAAAATGTCAAGCCCGGAGTCGCACACGAAGAATCCCGAATGGAGGCGACAATCCTTCCGCTCGTGCTCTGTCCCCAATCCCCCCCACGTGCTGTTGTAAGCCCCCTTTCAGACCCAGAGGAAATATTTTTTTTCGACAGCACAGGGGCCCTTTCCCGAGACAGGCTGGCGGGCTGGGGGCCGGGAAGCCCCGGGGCAGGCCTCCCCGCTTCTCCTGTCATTTTGGTTCAGTCGAATTGGAGCATACCTCAGAGCTTCCAAGCGCCCCACCCAGCGGCGGGCGGGCGTGGGGCTCTGGGCCTGAAAGCAGCTGCCTTAGCAACCCTGGCCCAAACCCTGCCAGCCCCCATCCGACCCAAGCAGCCGGGGCCGAAAGCCAGACCCGCCCGTGCGGTTCCCTGTGCACTGGCAGACAGGGTGCTCCGAAGGGACCGCAATGTTGAGGGGACTTTAGGCGCCAAAATGGCAACACCCGCGAAACTCAATCCCGCATCCTAGCCGCGCGCGGGCACTAGAGCGCGGGGCCGCGGTAGGGTGCCCAGTCTCGCCCCACCGGGCCAAGTAGCGCGGTGCGCCCCGCGGCGGCGGCGGCGGCGGCGGCGGCGGCGCCACCCTCACCTGGCTGCACTAGTGGCGGGCAGGAGTTTTGCTGCATACCGCCCTTCCTCCCGAGCCCACCCTGTGACTCTCTGTCCTCTGCCTCCTGCTCTCTGGTCCCAAAGAGAGCCAAAAAATCGCTCTCCTGATCACGTTCCGAATGTGGGTACTTTCTTCCTGTAGGGCGCTGTTTCGTGGCAAAATACCTTCTTTGTGTGGTTCGTTCAGTCGTGGTTGGTTCTTAGCACAGCGCGAACTTTATTCTCAGGGGGTGTTGCGCCTCTCCCCCAAACCCGGCTGCCCAGACCCAGCTGCAAATGCTCTTAGTTTTCTCATTATTAAGATAAGTAAGTGTGTTGGGGGGAGGGTGCAAATAACAAGCCCAGCTTTCACAAAAAGGAAAACTTCTTGCACTCATACAGGAAATTGGGGAGCAGAAGAGGGTGGCGCGGATGCATCCAAGTTTCTAGAGCTTCAGGAACTGAAGTGCCAATGAAAAATGACCTGTGGTTCAAAGCTGCAGACTTTACTTTTAATAATTTCTGATGCAGATAACCTGAAAGAGGCAATTTAAAAAATGACCTTAGACAATAAATACATTGGCTTACTGAGAGAGAGAGAGAGAGAGAGAGAGAGAGGAAGAGAGAGAGAGAGAGAGAGAGAGAGAGAGAGAGGGAGAGAGAGAGAGGAAGAGACTGAAGGTAGGGTACCAGATACTTTTGAATGAGAGATAAACAAAAAATTCAATTTTATATTTTAATTTTAAAAAGTGCAAGTGGACAGCTAAAGTACAAATTTCTATTTAATCAAGTAGCACGGTGGACAAGTGAGGAGGGGATGGGAGAAGGGAGAGAGTGTGGGAGAGGAGGGAGGGGGAGCTAAATATATGATGATGGAAAGAGAACTCACACTAGGTGGCGAACTTATTATACAACAAGTTGACAATGCACTGTGGAATTGTATGCCTGGAACCTATGTAATTCTTACTAACAAATGTCACCACAGTTAAGGCTAACAATAAATAAATTAATTAAAAGAAAAGAAATAGCAGCTGCCTTTTCATTGCAACCTTACGATAATAAATGTGTTTTCATTTAATTATAGGACAGTTGTAGTTGATAACACACGCAGGATTCTTGGTGACAAGCTCATAGCAATGCGTGGTCTTCTTTCCTGCAATGAAATGCTTCGCCCTCAAACAGATTTCTACATGCTAATCAGAAAGAGCAAAATATCACAGGAGATATTTAAGCAGTAGTTAGCTTGAAGAGTGGAGTGAATTCTCAGGTTAATTGTACATTTTTAATTCTACTGGACAGATCCAAATAGAATTCTCTAGCTAATTTTGGGCAGGAAATCAATCTCTGTTTGTTAAATGAGAGATAATAGAAGCAGAATCATAATGGTTGGACAGAGAACAGTGGCACAAAGTGTCCTTTCAATAACTGAGAACCCCCTCTCCACCCATGGTGTTTGGCAAGCATTGTGAAAGTTATCAGGACAGTGTGCAGGACAGTGTCTGATCCTATTGTAGTAATGGGCAGAATCCTAGCATAAATCAAACAGAAGACAAGGATTTCTGGTTATTTGAACAAAGGGGAAAAAGAAAGACTTTATTTCCAAACCACCTTTCCCTACTTGTCTTCGAACTTGCCAAATTAAATGCACTGCTCTAAAAGTCTAATTTGGCTAACATATAGGAAGTGGCTTTGGCAGTCCAGGAACTACCACAGCTAAAAGTAAAAGGTGTTGGCTACCAGAGTAGGCTGGAAAGAAGGGCAAGACTAAATTATATAACTTTATACCCAACTGTCTAACAATGAGGAACTGTTATCACAGCGAATCAACAAAGGGGTCTTTATACTAAACAACTTGAGTCAACACCAGTTCTCTTACCTATCTGTCCACCATTACAAACCACATCTCTCATGGGGCAATCCAGTTTTCCCTAATCCCATACAAACTGACTCTATTTTATTGTTACTGTGTTGCTGAAATTAGCTTAAACATTGTCTCTTGCTTGAAATTTCTGACCAGTGAAATTTGCAAATGAGACATTATTCTCTCTTTTTCACACTGGAAGAGAGAACAACCTTATAAACTAATTTTAGGCTGGTAACTGTCCTCCTTTTATCCAGGGTGATATGATGTGCACAAATGAAGCTAGGGAAATTTCCATACAACCAGGTCACTAGAGTGTTTTCAAAGGCAGTAGGAATTGCTACCCCCTTCCCTCAGCATTTTAAAAGGACTCATTTGCTCTCTGGAGTGGACTCACCTTGGCATTACTTTCTATAATAGTTTAGTAGAGTATTTAGAGCTAACCAACGTTTTATTTTATTTTATTATCTTCTTCTCTTATTTTTTCTTTTATTTTCCCTTAGGCATGACACAGGGAAAATCGAGTTGTGTACTTACTGATTCACTATATGAATTATTAAAATAATGCATGCATATTATGTAGTCTCTAAATATTTAACACATTCTCCCATTGCATTTTGAGCTATCTCAGATCCACATTTCCTGATGGATCTTCAAAAATCAGTGCCTCATAATACTTGGATTTAGATTTTCAGTCCTGTCCCACTCCCCTAGCAAGTCAAATAGAAGCACGTAAGAAAACATTTAAACACACTCAGGGAATATCCTTCTCATGCACTCACTGTGTCTTAATGTTTGAGATAGGCATTCATAAATGTAAGGCTGAGGCTGTAGGTAAGGATGTAGCAGCCTCTTAAGTGGCATGCTCTTCCAATAAATCCAATTAACTTTAATGCAGGAAAGGATTCTAAAAGTTATGTAATGGTTTAATAACAAAAGTATTGTTATAACCCACAATTGAACAAATGCTGCTGTGTTTTGAAGATGATGGAGTAAGTGAAAAGTCAAACTCTCATATATTAGTGCACCATGATTCTGAGGGGTTTTTAACTCAATATATTCCATCAGAATTCTTTTTACTCCTCTACTAAGGCACATAACTCATTTATTTTTCTTTTTAAACAGTAGTCAACAGATACTATTGGACATATGGGCAGGGTCATGCTATGCACAAAAGAAGGATCTTTCTACTCTTTTGAACCTATAGAATTATTCCCACCAGCCTAGTACTATTAGCAAAGGTAATATTTGCAAGAGCATTCTGGTAATGGCTACACAGGCTGCAGCTCCACAAGAGCATTTGTGGTCATTGCGTACAGAGAAAATTCTGGTTATTTAAGGGTAATTAAAGAGCTACAGACACTGATTATTCACCTATTTCTAAATAGTCTTTTTCATTCAGAGTTGGGAATTGGTTGGGTGGAGGTTCACACAAATGTTCTGATTAAATAAACAGACAAAAATCAGAAGGTGCTTGTTAAAAAGACTTAGACAATCAAATAAATACTTCCACAGTAACCCTCGTAAAATGATGCAGACTGTATTTCTTACAGAAGAAGAGATAAGGCAATACAATAACTAGCTGTGGGCCAAAATAATTGCAACGATAGTTAATAAATGAATAATTCTCAGGTTGTAAAAAATCTGAAAGTCAGATTTTTCCTTCACTTGGAAAAAGTTATCAGAATTATCTGAACATGTTCTAATAAACAGAGAAGAAAAGACAAAAAATATTAAATTGCATCCTCCAGCACACACCTAGACCTGATGGATTTATAAGGTGATTCCTGCCCCCAAGTCTTTGAAGCATATATTATGCAAGTTATCCTTGAGTACTGAAAAGTATGATATATTTCTTAAAATAATCCTCAGAGTGAAATATGATAATGATACAAATAAAAATGATACAAAATGCAAGAATAATACAAAAGGTAAAATAACATTAAAAAACCACAAAGGATTATTATCACTTAAGAATATGTTTATTATAACAGCAACTATTTAATGTGGAAATAATCCATGCCAGGCACTGTACTGAGAAACATTTTTCAAAAGTTAGTTCATTTAGGCCTCAAAACAATCTATATAAGGTGTATATTATTATGTTTTTATGTTAAGAAAAGGAAAGTGAGGCTCATCCAAATTAAAGTAACAAAACTATTAAATGGCAGGAACAGCTTTCAAAGTTAATTGTGTCTGATGGCAGGGCCCAAACTTTTAACTACCACACAGTTCTGAATATTCAGACACTTCTTCTTTCTAACATGCCATAGTGCCTCTCACTGATATGGACACTTTAACTAAAATACTTTCAATAAAATACAGAAACTTATTATAATACTTTTAAGCCTTCATCAAGTATTGTTTATTCCATAAATGTAAACATGATTTCAGAAAAAGATATTAACATTATTGTTGAAAAATGTATGATTGTCCTAGTAAATGCCAATAAGGCATTTGATAAAATCCAACTTCTTTTTATGGTTGGCATCTTTTAAATATATAAATAGTGAACTATCTCTTTAACATGATAAAAATGTATATTCAAAAACAAACAAAAAGTTAATTTTCTACCTATTGGAAAACCAAAGTTATTTCCCATAAAACCTGACCAAAACAGGGGAGCTTTTATTCATTTATAAGTTCAATGTATCAGAGAAATTCTTGCTTTGATAATAAGGTGTAAAAATAAATTAAATTAGAAGTAAATATTGGAACGAAATAAAGATAGAACAATTTTAAACATTAGTACATATAGAATCAATTTCAAGTTATTACACAAAAATGACAGAGTTCAGCAAATTCACAAAATACAAGATAAGTAGTCTTTGAAAACCAATAAAATATCTACCAGTAAGCCAATAAAAAAGAGAAAAAGTAATACATTTATAATATAGTAAAAATATTAAAGTATTTGGATAAGTAAATATATACACAAGAATGTGAGAAAAATGATACACATGACTGATAGACATAAGAAAAAATGTTCAACATCAGTAATCATCAGAGAAATGCAAATTAAAACCGCAATGAGATATCATCTCACACCTGTCAAAGTAGCCATTATCAATAAATCAACAAACAAGTGCTGGTGAGGATGTGAGGAAAAGAAAACCCATGTGCACTGCAAATTGGTGCAGCCACTATGGAAAATAGTACGGAGGTTCATCAAAAATTTAAAAATAGAGCTACTTTATGACCCAGCAATTCTATTCCCAGGTATTTATCTAAAGAAATTCAGAACATTTATTCAAAAAGATATATGCACCCTTGTGTTTACTGCAGAGCTATTTACAATAGCCAAGATGTGGAAACAACCTAAATACCCATCAATAGACAATCAGATAAATAAATAGTACTTATGAGGGCTGTACGTAAAGTATCTAGCCATGTAATATGAGAAATAGAGGCTTTTTATGGCCGGATTATTTCCAGACAACCCTTGTACATACAATGGAATATTACTCAGCCATAAAAAAGAATGAAATCTTACCATTTGAGACAACATGGATGGACCTAGAGAATATTATGCTTAATGAAATACGTCAAACTGAGAAAGAGAAATACAGTGAAATCTCACTTATATGTGAAATGTAACGAACAAAATAAACCAATAAACAAAACAGAAACTGACTCACAGATAGAGAAGAAACTAATGGGAGTGGTATTGGGTGGCTGGATAAAAAAAAAGTAAAGGGATTATGAAGTACAAATTGATAGTTATGTAAGGGTCATGGCAATGTGAAATACAGTATGAAATATAGTCAATAATATTATAAAAACTATGTATAATGTCAGATGGATAGTTGACTTATTTGAAGGATCACTTCATAAATTATACAAATGTCTAAACACCATGCTGTACACCTGACACCAATATAAAATAATATTGAATGCCAACTATAATTTTAAAAAATAGTCACAGGTATGTGTTGTGCAGCATGGGGAATATAGTCAATAATGTTCTAATAAGTATGTACAGTTTCTGGTGGATACTAGACTTGTTGAGATAATCACTTTGTAAGTTATGCAGATGTCTGACCATTATGTTGTTTTGTTTGCCTAAAACTAATTAAAAAATAATGTGAGGAAAAAGAAATAATATGAAACCTTAATGGCAGAAACAAAGAAAAAAATTGAATAAATATCAAGTCATACCAGATTTCTAAATGGGAAGACTGATAGTATGAAGATGATACTTCTTCATAGGATGATTTATAAATGTAAACAATTAACATGAAGATATCTCAAAAATGATATGACAATAATTTTTAGTAAAAATTGTACATGACTATATAGGGAAACAGAAGCTTGAAAGAATATCAAAAACATTAGAATGTATTATGAAATAACAGTAGGCTTCGATTCCAGCTCAGGGAACCAACCAGAAAAAAAAAATGAAACAACACTAGATGAAATGGCAGAATTCTGATGAAAATCAGAAATATTGATCAGTAAATGGGATAGTGAGAACAGAAAAATGCTCTAATAAAGATAAGAATTTAATGTTTGAGGGCTCGGCAAGATGATGACCAGAGAGGGGATCCCTAAAACCTCTCCTGGAAAATACAATTAAATGGCTGGCTGGGATCCAACATGGGAAACCCTGACTGGCACAGTGACAGCTAAGAGATTCATGCATTGCAAGAAAGCACCTGAAGGTTAGAGAACAGGGGTGAGTAGGAGAGAAGGGAGGGAGCAGAGACAGATAGTGATGCAATCCTACCAGGCTAACTGAACAACTAGGAAGGAATTAGGAATAATTGGCTGAGGAGTAGCACAATATTGTGCAGAGGGAGGCCCAGAGGTGACAAGAGTGGAGGCCAGAGTGACAGGAACTCTGCCAGACCATGGGTCAGTTGGACCTAGCAGTAGCATGTTAGAGACATAGTCCAGGAGCCACGCCCTGGGCAGCACTGAAGCTGAGCAAGGAATGCAAATTGCCCTAGGCAGGAATAGGGTCCCCAGGTATAACACCACAGCTCTGGGCACTTGAAAACAGTGCTAAAAACAGTTGCCATGGAAATGAACCACTGAAACAGAGTCCTGGGTAAAACACAGGTTTAGCAAAAGAAAGAAAGACTGACTAGGCAGCACTCATCCTGACCAATGTGAGCAGATTCAGGTGCTCAAAGGCCTCCCCCTTCTCCCCCGGCTTCCAAAACAAACTACAGGAATTGGAGAGACTGTGACTGCCCCACAACCAAAAGCTGGTAGAGGCCAGGAGATACTCTTTAACAATCTCCCCTCTCTTGACAAACTTTCCTCACAGTGTCACCTAGTGTTTACTCTACAATTCACCACAGAAATACCAATCAAGAAGAGAAAGAGATCTCCTTGGTACTATCAGAGGTAAAGTCCTCATGCTAAAGAAAAAGAGCACGGCAAATGATATGAGTACCTTAGGATTCAAAGCGGCACAGAAAAAGCAGATGAAAAATCACCAAAAAAGGATCTTATAGATCTAGAAATTTATGAACTAAGTGACATAGAATACAAGGCTACAGTTGTAAAGGCTCTCAGAGAAATGAAAACATATCAGCAGAACACCATAGCTGGGATGAATGATCTCTGAAAAAAAAATGGTGAACAAAAGGATCATTTTAACAAAGAAATTGAAATTATAAGAAAGAATCAAAGGGAAATCTGAGAGATAAATAATACAATAAAAAACAGTGAGAAATGAAATAACTGCCATAAGAAACAGGGACAACCAAATGGAGTAAAGAATTAGTGATATTGAAGATTAGAACATGGAAACAATACAGAAAGAAGACAGGGACTCAGAGTCAAAAGGATTGCAAGAACTCTACAAGAACTATCTGACTCCATTAGAAAGAAAAAGAAAATATTAGAAAAATAGGCTTGGAAGAAGGAGCAGAAAATAACTCTAAAGAAAACATACTCAAATATTAGAAGAAAATTTCCAAACCTATGGAAACATCTGGAACTGCAAATTCAAGAGGAAAATGGGTCTTCTAGTTACCTAGACCCTAGCAGATCTTCAACAAGACACATTATACTGAAGATGTAAAAAATCAAAAACAAAGAAAAAATTCTCAAGGCAGCCAGAGAAAATAAATTATAGCCTTCAAAGGAAAACCCATCAGGCTATCATCAGACTTCTCAGCAAAAACTTGAAAAGCCAGGAGGGAGTGGAATCAAATATTCAAACTATTAAAAGAAAGAAACTCCCAGCCAAGAATAAATTATTTAGCAAAATTTTCTTCAAATATGAAAGAGGAAATAAAGACCTTCTCAGACACACAGAAGCTGAGAAAATTCTCCAACATAAAACCAATATTTATTGAAATACTGAAGGAGGCTCTTGAACCTGAAACAAAACATCAGAATTAATGGAATAGAGTGGTACAAAGAAAAGAAATTTGAAAAAGAAGAAGAAAAAATCGTGGACACAGGAAATCATCACACATCAATCATCACTGTAAATGTAAATGAACTGAACTTACCAATAAAAAGACACAGAGTAGCAGACTAGATAATAAAAACAAAACCCATCCATATGCTATCTCCAGGAGACATACCTCAACCACAAGAAAAAACGCAGAGTCAGAACGAAAGGGTGAAAATAATATTTTAAGCAAATGTCATCCAGAGGAAAGGAAAAGTTGACATACTGATATCTGATGAAACAATCATCAGCTTAAAAAAGATAATAAAAGACAAAGATAGACATTTTATAGTGATAAAAGGGACAATACAACAACAAGAATACTTGACACTTATTAATATGTATGCCCATAATTAGAAAGCACAAAGATATTCAAAGCTACTACTAACAGATCTAAAAGGAAAAAATGACAAAAACACAGTCATTGTAAGGGTCCTAAACACTCCCTTAACAGCCATGGACACATCATCCAGACAGATACCAAATAAGGAAATATCAGCTTTAAATGACCCAGTACAGCAATTAGACATAACTGACTTTTACAAGAGACTTCATCTGACAAAAAGGACTATACCTTCTTTTCTAGTGCATATGGAACATTCTCAAAAACAGATCATATGCTGGCACACAAAATTAGCCTCAGGAAATTCAAGAAGATTAAAATCATACCCAGTATATTCTCAGGCCACAGAGATTTGAAGTTGAAGATCAACTGCAAAAAGAAAGCAGAAAAGATTACATATGAAGATTAAACAACATCTCATTTTAAAATGACTGGATCAAAGAAGAAATAAAAAAAGAGATTAAAAATTATATAGGAACTAATGACAATGAAAATACAACCAGTCCACAAGCATGGGGAGATGCGAGAGCTAACATCTACAGGCTGCAAAAGGTGTGGACTTGGAAATGGCCACAAGTTCCACCATACTATTGGTGGTTCTCACCATGAGCTTGAAGAAGGCACAATACTCTCCAGCTCCACCATTACCACTAATACAAGTAATATTTGTAAAATTCTTGCCTAATGAACAATTCAGGACAGTAATGTCTGCTTAAAAGTGTTCTTTAATTTGTCAAAACTGGTTGTCTGCAGATTGTTTTATGAATGCATTGTCAAATTATGAAAGTTAAAGTACAATAATGTTTGAAGATTAAGTGATGAGGTATCTTTTTTTCTCATAAGATAAATACTTTTGTCTTTGCTTTAAAAAATAAAATAAAACATATCAAAATTATTGGGACACAGCAAAAGCAGTAATAACAAGGAAATTTATATTATTACAGGCCTATCTTAAAAAACAATAAAAATCACCAGTAAACACTCTAACATCTCATCTGAAAGAACTAGAAAAAGAAGAACAGAAAAAACCCAAAGTCAGCAGGAGGAAAGAAATAATATAACTTGCAATAGAACAAAATGAAGATGAGAACAGCAAGATACTGGAAAAAATTAATGAAAAAAGAGCTGGTTCTTTGAAAAAATTAGCAACATTGCACACATTTGGCTAGACTAACTAAAAGATGAAAGGAAAGGACTCAAATACCTAAAATTAGAAATGAAATGGAAGAAATTACCACTGATAGCACAGAAATACAAAAGATTATTTAAAAATACTATGAAGGGCATTTTGCTACTAAACTTAACAACCTAGAAGAAATGGACAAGTTCTTAGAAACATATAGTCTACCTAGACTGAACCAAGAAGAACTGAATAAACTAAATAGACCAATCAATAGTAATGCAATGGAAACAATTATCCAAAACCCTACCAAAGGCAAAAACCCCAAACCAGATGGTCTCACTAATGAATTTTACTGAGCATTCAAAGTATCCTCCTCAAACTCTTCCAAAAAAATTGAACATGAGGTAATACTTCCTAACTTATTCTATGAGGCCAACATTACCGTAATACCAAAATCTGGTAAAAACAAAACACAAAAAAGGAAAACTATAGACAAATATCACTGATGAACACAGATATGAAAATCCTAAACAAAATATTAGCAAATGGAATACAACAATGGATCAAAGAGATTATACATCAAGATAAAGTGGGGTTCATCTCATGAGCACAAGGATGGTTCAACATATAAAAATCAATCAATGTGATACACCACATAAACAAACTAAAATATAAAAATGATATCATATAAATTGATGCAGAAAATGCATTTGACAAGATACAGAATCCATTTATGATCAAAACACTTAATAAAATTGGATCAGATAGAAAGTACCTCAACATAATAAAGGTCATATGACAAACCCTCAGCTAATGTTATACTGAATGGAGAAAAGCTGAAACCCATTTCCCTAAAATTAGGAACAAGACAGGGATGCTCCTTGTCACCACTGCTATTCAATATAGTACTGCAAGTTCTAACCAAAGAAATCAGGCAACAGAAAGGAATGAAAGATATCCAGATTGGAAGATAAGAATACAAACTGTCACTATTCGCAGATGATGTGATCCTTTATATAGAAAATTCCAGAGACTCCACCAGAAAACTATTAGAAACAAACAAATACAGTAAAATCACAGGATATAAAATCAATGTACAGAAATCAACTGCATTTTTATATACAAACAATAAATCTTCAAAAAAAGAAATAAGAGAATCAATACCATTTGCCATCACAACAAAAAGAATGAAATATCTGGGGTTTAAATTAACAAAGAACTTGATGGACTTATACAAGGAAAAATATAAGACACTTGAAAGAAATTGAAGAGGACCCCCCAAAATAGAAAGATATTCTGTGTTCATGGATAGAAAGATTTAACATTGTTAAAATGGCCATATTATCCAAAGCCATGTACGGATTTAATGCAATTCCCATCCAAATCTCACAAGCATACTTTCATGAAATATATAAAGAAAGGATTAGATTTCTATGGAACCACAAAAGGCCTTGAATTGCCAAAGCAATACTACATAAAAAGAGTAAGGCTGCTGGTATCACGTTCCCCAATGTGCACTACCAAGAGTCAATAATAAAAGCAGCTTGGTATTGGTAGGAAAACAGACACACAGACCAATGGAAAAGGACCAAAAACCTAGAAATAAAGCCTCAAATATATGGACAAAAAGTTTTTGATAACAGAGCAAAAAATATGCAATGGGGAAAAGAAAGCCTTTTCAGTAGATAATACTGGGAACCCCGGAGAAACATATGCAAAAGAATTTGAGCTATGAACTGTCACCACATACTAAAATTAATTGTAAATGGATCCAAGACCTCCACATAAGACCTGAAACAATAAACTGTATAGAAGAAAATATTGGTACTACATTTGTAGACCGCAGGCTCAAGGAGGAATTCATGAACCTGACCTCAAAGGCAAGGGAAGTAAAAGGAAAAATAAATGAAGGAGACTATATCAAACTAAAAAGTTTCTGCATAGCAAAAGAGACAAACAACCAAGCAAAGAGACAGCCAACCAAATGGGAGAAAATATTTGCAAACAACACATCTGATAAAGGGCTAAAATCTAAAATATATAAAGAACTTGTATGACTCAACAACAAAAACACAAACAACCCAATTAAAAAGTGTGTAGAGGACCTGAACAGACACTTCTCCCATGAGGATATACAAATGGCCAACAAATATATGAAAAAATGCTCAACCTTATTAGCTATTAGGGAAAATCAAATCAAAACCACAGTAAGTTACTACCTCACCCCTGTTAGAATGACTATTATCAACAAGACAAGGAATAACAAGTGCTGGAGAGACTTTGGAGAAAAAGGAGCTCTCCCACACTGGTGGTAGGAATGTACATTGGTACAACCGCTATGGAGGACAGTGTGGAGATTCCTCTGAAAATTGGGGATAGAGTTACCATATGACCTAGCAATCCCCCATCTGGATATCTACCCAGTTATTTTAACAACCTTAGTCTGCAAAGAGTTATTGTACCCATGTTCATCGCAATGCTGTTTGTGGTGGCCAAGACATGGAAGCAACCAAACTGCCCTTCAGTAGATGACTGGATAAAGAAGTTGTGGTACATATACACAATGTAATATTACTCAACTATAAGAAAAGATGAAATACTGCCATTTGCAACAAAATGGATGGGCCTCAAGAACATTATGCTAAGCGAAATAAGCCAGACAGAGAAAACCAAAAACCATATGACCTCACTCATGTGTGGAATATAGAACTGAATGCAACAAATTAAAAACAAACAAACAAACAAACAAAAGCTAATGGACACAGTGAATGGTTTAGTGGTTACCTGGGAGCAAGGGGAGAGGCATGCGAAAAGAGGGAGTGGGTGGGAGAAGTGGGAGTGGGGGCCAAATATATGGTAATGGAAAGAAAACTCACACTGTGTGGTGAATATATAATGCAACACATAGACGATCCACCATAGAATTGTACATCTGGAATGTATGCTATTCTTGCTAACCAATGTCATCACAATAAATCTAACAATAAAAAAAAAGAATTAAATATTTGATGAACAAAGGAGAACAAAACAATGAAGAGAGTACTCATTATTAAGTAAATTCATCTGAGGTAACTTGTCATGAATATGGACAGGAAGTAAGACAATCCTTTAACTCTTACCATATGTAATTTTTCTTTCTAGATGAAATAAAAAGTAAATATTTAATGAAATATTTGAAAAAATGTATTAGTAATAGACTAGAGAATTTAATACTACAAAATTTTTTTAAGTTTCGAAGTATTAGAAAACATAAAATATAACATAGTACAAAACATATAATATAACATGGTACATAAATGTCAAACCATAATCAAAACTAAAATTAAATGGTGGAAATACTAGGAGGATCATGGATAAATGAATAGCATCTAAACTGTATATATAGGTTCTACAAATTTGCAAGACCATTACCAAATTCGTAAGGGACAAATGGTCACAGGGCATCATCAAACTAGAAGAAATATAATTCCAACTAGGAGACACCATTTGATACTAAATTTAATGGAAAAATATCAATTTAAAAAGCAATACTACACAATTTTTGGAAGAATGGGCTCATTTAAGCTGCCAATGGCATTGTAAATCAAGAATCATGAGAATGTTCATAGTGCTAGAACCAGGGATCCCAATCCTGGGTAATAATTTAAAAGGTTAAAAAAACATTAGCTTGAATATAAAAAGCCTTGAAATAAATATTCAACAGGAGGGGAATGATTAAGCTATTAATCTTAATACTGTAGGAAAATAAAATTGTATAGGAGATAACAACTATAAAAGGCTACAATGCAAAATTATATTTTTATTTTGATTGCTTACAGGAGTATCTGTAAGGATAATTCTCAAGAGGGCTCAAAGATTTATATCTAGGTTTTTAAAAATGTTAATACTGGAAACAAACCGATGGTTGCTAAAGGGACAGGGATTGGGGAGCTGGGTGTTAAAAAGTAAAGGGATTAAGAAATTTAAAATGGTAGTTACAAAATAGTCATGAGGATGTAAAGTACAACATAGAGAATATAGTCAACAATGTTGCAACAAGTATGTATAATGCCAGGGATATATGAGACTAATGGGAGGAGATCTCTACATAAGTTGTATAATGTCTAACAACTGTGCTGTACATCTGAAACTAATATAAAATAATATTAAAGTCAACTGTAACTGAAATAAATAAATAAAATTTTAAAATGCTGATACTAGAGAATTTTTATTATTTGGAAAATCTGTTAATAAAATACTATTAAGTTGAAGAAATATTTCCATGTGAGAATTAGAAATTTATTTTAAATAAACTACTTCTCTTTTTCTCATATCTCACCATTTCTTTCTATCTTTCCCTGCATTTCTCAATATCTGATCTTTTATCTTCTATGAATATTTCACTAACCCTTTATATCTTCCTTTATTTCTCTCTATTCAAGCTATCTCTCTTTTTCTCTTCTATCATTCCCTTATTCCACCCTTTTACTTTTTATGCTTCTTAGTTCTTTTTGTAAATCTATTCTTGGAATGGTTAAAATATGGGAAAGAAATGTATTTTATTTATTTTATATGTTGAAGAAAGCATTGTTTTTGTTCATTTTAAAAGTGAATAAGCTGAATTAATTATTTTTAATTCTTGTTTTAAAACCACATGAATTATCTTCTAATTATGTATGCATGGCCAAGGCCAAATTAAATGCCTCTGCAAGGTCCAAAACTATATCAAGTGGAAAACATATTATATCCTAATTCCATTGAATTTATCATCACAGAAAGAACAGTGAACATTAAATATGAAAGATTTACATTTTATGTATAGAAAACACTCGCTATTCCAATTTATTTTTTGGTGGTTCCCTGGCTGGGAATCGAACCCAGTCCATGGCATTGAGAATGTTGAAGCCTAGCATCTACATCATCTATTTCAATTTTTGAGTTTTCAAATATCTGATTGTCAGCCATACTAAAACATAGTATACCATCTATAGAATGTGTTGATATAATCATTACAATCTTATTGTATTTTGCATTCATGATGTTGTAAATGTAATACCAGTATGAACAAATATCCTTAATTATGGGACCTGAGATGATATGAATGGTAATGAACCGATACAGAGAATGGGAAAGAAGCTAAAAAATATCTATGGGAAATATAGTGATGTTATGCAAGTTATTTACTGTCTCTCAATTTCCTCATAAATATAATAAGGATGGTTCTAGAACCTTTCTTTTAGCATACAATCATAGCTAGACTTATAGTGCTTTTATATATTGTGCCTTTTTACAAATTGAAGGTTTTAGGTAACCCTGAGTTGAGCAAGTCTATGGGAACTATTTTTCTAAACATCTCAGAGGATGGTTAGTATATTTTAGTAATAAAGTATTTTTCATTAAGATATGTACATTTTTAGATATAATGCTATTGTGCACTTAATAGACTACAGTACAGTGCAAACATAATTTTTATATGCATTGGGTAACCAAAAAATTCATGCAACTTGCTTTATCGCAATACTTGCTTTATTTCAGTAGTCTGGAACCCAACCCACAATATCTCTGAGATATGCTTGTATATAGTGGGATTAAGTATGTCAAGGTTTTGAAAGTGCTTACAGTGCCTGACACATAGTAAGTCTCCATCAGTGAGAGAGTGTAGAGGACATTTCAGATTTGGAGGCTCAGCGTGCACATTGGCTTAAAGGCAAGAGTCAGAGAGCATGTTGGGGACAGAAAAGATTGGTTTGGCTATTGCCATGCTGGAGAGTTAATTTGGCACATCTTTCTTTTACTTATAAAAAATAGGATTGGTCACAGTTCAACTGTCTTTTACCAAATCTTCCGAGCAGTCACCAGTTTCAGCATTTTTTTTTTCCTGTTTTTGGAGTGAAGTGGAGGAGGGTGGACTGGAGAGGCAGTTCCTTGTCAATTTGTGCAACTAGAAAGCAAGACAGTGGTATCAGCCCCAGAGTAACTTAGGCTTTTATCAGCAGTCAGAGGGCCAGATCAGTGGTCTGTCTCTGACCTGCCAATTGGGAGCATGGCTGTAATATTCTGGATATAGAATGAGTATATGAGCCTCAATGGCGAGTCTCTATGAGCTTACAGCTGTGTCTGCTCTATCTGATGATGCTATGCAGGAAATGGGGAACTGATCTTAAGATGTTAATTTGTATAATATAGTGATTAAAGTCATAGATCCTACAGCCACACCCTCTGCATTCACTTACTAGAAGTGTGACCTTGAGCAAGTTTCACTCTCTGTGCCTTAGTTCTTTGTTTGAAAAGTAGTGACAAAGATAGTACCTACTTCATGGGGTTTGTGGTGAGCATGAAATAAAATAATATTATATAAAGCATTTAGAATGCTGCCTATCAGTTCTTGAGTGCTGGCTACTTTTATCTGTATACAAATAACCTATTTATCAGATTCACTTGCAATTCGGAGAATTTTCTTTCTTCGTCCAGGGAGGATGAATACCAGATACAAAGGGGCATAATGATGTATTTTCTCTTTGATCCAAACTTGGGTGGAGCATAAGGAAAGTCATGAGGTAATGCCTTTGACACAGGAAGACTTTGTAAATGATGGTAGGAATCAGACTGAGGCTAATCCTGAAAGCCTGGGACATGTAGAGGCGATCGTCCTCTATAGACTGTAATGATACCTAAAATGTCCTGCCATCATGCCATAATGTTTTCAAAAATACCTTCTTCAAATGAAAAAATTAACCCAGGAAGAATAACACATTAGCCTGTTAACTGGATGAACACTTTAGCACAGATTACTTTTATTAGATTACTTAGTTTTTAGAAGCTAGGCAATGAAGCCAGCAATGAAGGATGGCTAAATGGTGCTGGGAGGAAAGGAAGATGGAAAGGGCATCTGGAGGCAGCTTGAGGGCTATTTAGGGCTAAAACCAGACAAAGCCAGGGTCTGCTTGGGCCCTTTGATGAAGCATAAAACACTCTTATCTCTGAAGTCTTCCCTACTCCCTTTACCCTGTTTTATTTTCCTTTATTTCTTTTTCATGTACCATACATCACATAATGCAGGGCCAGACACACAATCAGTAGGTATTTTTGAAGTATGTGCTGAGTAAACAAGTGCCTATAGTGGGCAGAAATCTTTAAATGCCTTAGGGATATGCTATGTTGAATACACTAGGTCTGACTCAAAAACTAGTGATTAGGAAGGGTTATATACTAGGTGTTGAACTGCTTCATAGGTTGAGGCAGACACTTGAGGGTGCAACATAAAATATACTAAGAAAGTACTAAAAATAATGGACTAAACTGATGGGCATTGGAGAATTAAGCAGAAGTAGAAGACCCAAGCATAGAGGCAGTACACATTCAAGAAAATACCAAGGCAGGATTCATTCTAACAACCAGGAGAAAGCTGAGTTTCCAAGGGAGAAGAAATTATGAAAAGCAGTTTTTTATTGAGTACCTTCTTTGTGCTATACATGTTCACTGACCTTGTCTAATTTATTCCTCACAATAGGGACAAAATAGTTATTGTCTCTACTGTTTTTATAAATGGGAAAACTGGTCATCAGAAAAGCTGGGCAAATTGTAGCATTCTGTATTAGCTAACTACATACACTTGGACCAATCTACCTGGGTTTGAGTTATGGCTCTGCCACTTATTAGCTGAGTGGTCATGGGAAAATTATTTAACCTCTCTGTTCTTCAGTTTCCTTTTCAGTAAAAATGAGGATAATAATAGTCCCTACTTTATATAATTTTTATAAAGCTTAAAAGTGTTAATATTTACAAACCACTTAGAACATTGACTGCCACACACATATGGAATGTTACATGAGTATTTGTGGAATAAATAAAATAAGTTTTTTCAAGGCTATGTGGCTAGTATGGAAAAGAGGCAGGACTTGAACCCAGGTCCAAATCCTCCTGTCTTAGCACAAATCCTAATTCCTCCAGGTATCCCAAATCTTACTTTTCTTTAAGAACTCCTTCAAATCTTCAATCCCCCAGGAAACTTTCCCTGACCCATCCTAACTTTGATTCAAAGCTTTAATACTCAGTCATATAGTGATGATTTGAATTTTTAAAACATATTATCATTTTCCCATACTAGCTTATGCATCTATGAATATTCTTAAGGACTTCACTTACTTGTTGGCATCTTCCAAAGTGCCTAGTTCTTCTCTGTGTTTTGAATTGAAATCATGCCCATAGTTCTTAAATGGCATGGTAACCTTACAAAGTTTTGAGTGGACAAGCATACTGCAAATGATAATGGTTCAGAATTCCTTGGTTTTCCATCAAGATTTATTTTCATTTGAAAACCATTACTAATAAGTGCTGTCTCTGCTCAGTTAAATACAAAGAGGGAATGCTAAAAGCAAAAAGAGAAAGTTAGTTAACTACAAGGGGAGTTTCCATAAGCCTGTCAGCTGATTTCTCAACAGAAACATTGCTGGCCACAAAGAATTGGCAAGAAATGTTCAAAGTAATGAAAAGTAAGGACCTATAATCAGGACTACTCTACACAGCAAGACTACTACTTGAAGAAGAGACAAAGAGCTTTCCTGACAAGAAAAATCTGAAGAAGTTTATCATCACTAAACCAGTGATGTAAAAAGAATGTAAATATGAATAAGAAAATGGCAATAATTATGTACCTATTAATAATCACTTTAAATATAAATGTATTTAATCATCCAATCAAAAGACAGGGTAGCTAAATGGATAAGAAAACAAGTTCCATAAATGTGATGTCTAAAAGAGACTTAGTTGAGATTGAAAGACACACACAGACTAAAAGTAAAAGGACAGAAAAGACAAAATAGACTTTAAAACAAAGTAAAAGAGACTTAGTTGAGATTGAAAGACACACACAGACTAAAAGTAAAAGGACAGAAAAGACAAAATAGACTTTAAAACAAAGGCTATAATAAGAGATAGAAAGGTACATTACATAATGATAAAAGGATCAACCCAAAAAGAAGATATGGCTCTTATAAACATTTATGTACCCAACATAGGGGCACATAAATATATAAAACAAATATGGATAGACATAAAGGGAGAAATCAAGAATAACACAATCCTAGTAGGGAATTTTAACACTCCATTGATATCAATGAACAGATCTTCCACACTGAACATAAACAAGAAAACAGTGATCTTAAATGACAAACTAAATTAGATGGATTAAGTGATAGTTTTAGAATATTTCACCACAAAGCAGCAGAATATACTGTATATTTCTGTGTATAAGATGATACTTTTGTCTAAAATTGTTAGACTAAATATTGAGGGTCATTTTGTACATGGGAATAACTGTTTGATATTGATTTCTTAATGTTGGTTTAGGAAAGTAGGTGTCATCTTATTTATGTAGGTATCTTATACGTGGAATAATACAGTACATTTTTTTCAAGTGCACATGAACCAGTTTCTAAGGCAGAACACATGTTAGGTCACAAAATAAATCTAGATAAGTTTAAGAAAATTGAAATTATATCAAGCATCACCTTTGATAACAATGGTATGTAAACTCAAAATGAATCACACAAAAAATGAAAAGCACACAAACACATGGAGGCTAAATCACATGCTACTAAACAATGAATGTATTAACAAAGAGATCAAGGGAGTAAGCTAAAGATACCTTGACACAAAGGAAAATAAAACCACAATGACTCAAAGTCTATGGGACAGAGAGAAGTCCTAAGAGACAAATTCATAGTAATGCAGGCCTACTTCAGGGAAGAAAAAAAAATTCAAATAAACGCTCTAACTTGTCTACTCAAAGTGAGTAGAAGAAAAAATAAAGATCACAGTGTAAATAAACAAAATAAAGGCTATGAAATAATATGAAAGATCAATAAAACCAAATGCTGATTCTTTTAAAAGATAAACAACTTGATAAACATTTCACCAGACTAATCAGAGAGAGAGAGAGAGAGAGAGAGAAAGAATTCAAGTATTAAGTAATAGCAGTTTTAGCATTGTTGAAATTTGCCATTTCACAATGGAATATATTTTTAAACAAATAAAATCTAAAATGAAAGAGAAGTGACAACTGACACTACAGAATTTCAAAGGATTATAAGAAAATACCACAAACAGCTATATGCATACAAATTGAACAATCTGGAAGAAATGGATATATTCCTGGAAACATACCATCTTCCAAGACTAAATCAAGAAGAAACAGAATATCTGAACTGACTGATTACTACTAATGAAATTAAATCAGTAATAAATAATCTCTCAACTAACAGAAATCTTAGACTGGAAGGCTTCACAGTGAATTTTACTAAACATTCAAAAAATATTAACACTTATTCTTCTCAAATTATGTCAAGAAATTCAAGGTGAGCAGCGACTCAGAAGCTGATTTTATAAAGAGGTCACATTTATCCCAATTTTAAACCAGAAAAAGACTTTACAAAAAAATTATAGGCCAATATCCTTGATTAACATAGATGCAAAAATCCTCCACAAAATATTAGCAAACTGAATTCAGCAATATATTTAAAAAAAGGCTACACCATGGTCAAGTGAGATTTATTTTTGGGATGCAAAGTTGTTTCAAGATCCACAAATCAATTAATGAGATACACAACATAAATAAAATTAAAGATAAAAATTATATGGTTGTATTAACGGATGCATGAAAAGCATTTGACAAAATCTAGAATCCATTTACTATTAAAATTCTCAGCAAAGTAGGAATAGAGAGAACGTATCTCAATGAAATAAAGGCCACATATGATAAATCCACAGCTTACACATTACTCAATGGGAATAAGCTAAAACCATTCCCTGTATGATCAGAAACTAGACAAGGATGTCAACTTTTACCAGTTTTATTCAATATACTATTGGATGTTGTAGCAACAAAAATCAGACAAAGAAAAAAAGGCATTCAAATTGAAAAGGAAGAAGTAAAATTGTCATTACTTGTAGATGATATCATAATGTTTTACACTGAAAATTAGAACCAATAAGTGGATTCAGTAAAGTAGCAGAATACAAAATTAATATTCAGAAATTGGTTGCATTTTATACACCAATAACAAATTATCAAAAAATTATAATAAATTTCCATTTATAATTGTATCAAAAAATACCTAGCAATAAATTTAACCAAGAAAATAAAAGACCTGTTTTCAGAAAATTATAAGACATTGAAGAAATAAATTAAAGAAGATACAAATAAATGGAAGCATATTCCATACTCACAAATAAAAAGAATTAATGGACTTTCAATGTCCATACTACACCCCACCCAAATCTGTAGTTTTAATGCAATACTTAACAAAATACCCATGACATTTTTCACAGAATTAGAACAAATAATCCTAAAATATATATAGAAAAACAGAAGTTTCTAATAGCCATGGAAATCTTGAAAAAGAAGAACAAAGGTGAAGGTATCGTGCTACCTGATATCAAATTATATTGGAAGGCCATAGTAATCAAAATAGCATGGTATTGCCATAAAAACAGATACATAATATAAATGAAACAGAACAGAGAACCCAGAAATAAATCCATGCTGATACGTTCATTTAATCTATGTAATAAAACAAAAGCAAGTCTATATATTGGGGTAAATACACTCTGTTCAATAATTGGTGCTAGGAAAACTGAACAGATATATGCAAGAAAATGAAACTGGACTACCTTCTTACTCCATATACAAGAATTAATTCAAGATGGATTGAAGCTTAAATGTAAGATCAATAACCATAAAACTCCTAGAAGAAAACATAGACAGTAAATGCTAAGATATTACCCTTAGTAATATTTTTACTGATATATCTCTTTTGGTAAGAGAAATGAGAACAACAAGGAAAACCATCAACAAAACAAAAAGACATCCTACTAAATGAAACAAGATATTGGCCAATGATATATCTGAAAAGAGGTTAATACTCCACATTTATAAAGAATTCCTACAGCTCAACATCCCTCCAAAAATTCCAATTAACAAATGGGCAGAAGACATGAATAAATATTTCTCCAAAGAAGAACATGGTCAATAGATATAAAAAGATGGTCAATGTCACTGATCATCAGAGAAATACAAATAAAAACCACAATGAGATATCACTTCACACAGAGTGGCCATCATCAATAAATTAACAGACAAGTGTTGCTGAGGATGTAAAGAAAAGGGAACTCCTATGCACTTTTGATGGGATTGCAAATTGTTGCAGCTACCATGAAAAATAATATGGAGGGTGATATTTAAACACTAAAATATTTGTAATGATGCATGGAAAAAGAAAGAAAGAAAAGAAAGAGAAAGAAAGAAAGAAAGAAAGAAAGAAAGAAAAGAAAGAAAGAAAGAAAGAAAGAAAGAAAGAAAATAGTATGGCGATTCCTAATCCAAAGAAATCCAAAACACTAATTTAAAAGGATATATACAACCCTATGTTCACTGCAACACTATTTATAATAGCTAAGATATGGAAGCAACCCAAGTGCCCATCAATAGACGGTTGGATAAAGAAGTGGCACATATATACAATGGAGTATTACTCAGCCATATAAAAGACTGAAATCTTCCCATTTGTGACAACATAGATGGACATGGAAGGTATTACACTTAGTGAAATAAGTCAAACCCAGAAAGATAAAAAACACATTATCTCATTTATATGTGGCATCTAAAGAGTAAAATAAACAAAACAGAAACAGACTCATAGAGAACAAATTTATGGTTACCACATGAAAGTGGGGTTGGAGGGTTTGGTGAAAAGGTGAAGGGATTAAGAAGTACAAATTGGTAGTTACAAAAGCGTCACTGGGATGTAAAGTACAGTATAAGGAATATAGTGATAAATATTGTAAAAACTATGTATTGTGTTGACCCATACTAGATTTACTGAGGAAATCAGTTTATAAATTATATAAATGTCTAACAACTATGCTATACACTTGAAACTAATACAAAATAATATTGAATGTCACCTATAATTTTAAAATGTTATGGGTATATAAAGCACAGCATTAGAAATATATAGTCAATAATATTATAATAACTATGTACTGTGTCAAATGAGTAATAAACTTATTGGGGTTATCACTTTGTGAGGTATGTAAATGTCTAATTCCTGTTTTGGTTTGTACACATGAAACTAATAGAAAAAGAAAAACAATAAAACAAAATAAAACCATCCAATTTAAAATACAGGCAAAGGACCTGAACACCTTCCCAAGAAGACATATAAATGGTCAATAGATATACAACAAGATGCTCAATTCACTAGATGTTAGAAAATTGCCAATCAAAACCACAATGAGATACTGGCACACACCTGTTTGAATGGCTATTATCAACAACACAATTAGTAATAAGTGCTGGAAAAGTTGTAGAGGAAAAGGAACCCTCATATACTGCTGGTGAGAATGTAAATTGATACAGTCACTATAGAAAATAGTATGGCAGTTCCTCAAAAAGAATAGAATTGCCATAGACATATGAATATTTTAACAATATATTTTCATCTCATGAACACAGGGAGACTTTTATTTGTTTCTTTTTTAATTTCTTTCATAAATATTTTATAAATTTTAGTGTATAGGAGTTTTACCTTCTTGGTTAATTTTATTTCCAAAAATTTATTGTTTTGATATTGCAAATGAAATTGTTTTCTTAATTTTACTTCAGATAGTTCATTGTTAGTTTATAGAAATACAAATTATTTTTGTATATCGACTTTGTATCCGCAATTTTACTGAATTCACTTATGAATTCTAATAGTTCTTTTGGTGAAGTCACATCACCTGCAAACAGAGAAAATTTTACTCTTCCTTTCCAACTTGGATGCATTTTATTTCTTTTTCTTGCCTAATTGCTCTAAGATTTCCAGTGCTATGTTGAATAGAAGTATTGAGAGTGGGCATCTTACATTGTTTCTGATCTTAGAGGAAAAAAGCTTTCAGTTTTTCACCATTGGATATGATGCTACCTGTAGGCTTGTTATATGGGCTTGTTATATATGGCCATTATGATGTTGAGGTACACTTTTTTGTACCTGAATTGTTCACAGCTATTTTTTATTGTGAAAAGGTATTGAATTTTGACAAATTCTTTTTCTGTATCTATTGAGAGGGCCATATGATTTTTATCTTTTATTCTGTTAATGTGGTGTTTCACAATGATTATTTTAAAGATGTTGAAATTATACTTGCATCCTAGGAATAAATCCAACATGATTCTTTGAATGCACTGTTAAATTTGGTTTGCTAAGTATTTTATTGAGGATTTTTTACATCTATGATCCTTAAGATATTGGTCTGAATATTTGTATTCTTGCCATGTCCTTGCCTAGCTTTGGTATCAAAATAATGATGACCTGGCAAAGTGAGTTTGGAAGTGTTCTTTCTCTTCAATTTATTGGAAAGGATTGAGAAAGATTTGTATTAGTTCTTTAAATGTTTGGTAGAATTCACCAGTAAAACCATCTGAGCTTTTATTTGGAGTGGGGTGATGGAATCAATTACTGATTAAATCTTCTTAATTTTTATGTCATTGGTCGGTTCAGATTTTCTACTTCTTCAGGATTCAGTCTTGGTAGGTTATATGTTTCTAGAAAATTTTCAAGTTCTACATTGTCCAATTAGTTGGCATAAAATCATTTATAGTAATATCTTATGACATATTGTATTTCTGTGGTAACAGTTATAGTGTTCCTAATTTGTCTATAATTTTATTTATTTGAGTTCTCTTTTTCTTCTTAGTTTAGCTAAAGTTTTGACAATTGTGCTTATCTTTTAAAAAAACTACTTTTATTGGTATTTTCTATTATTTTTTAATCTGTAGTTAATTTATTTTTGCTCCATAAATATTGTCTTCCTTCTATAACCTTTGGGCTTACTTTGGTCATCCTTTACTAGTTTCTTGAGGTGTAAAGTTAGTTTGTTTATTTGAGATCTTTCTCCCTTTTAATAGAGGCCATGATCACTATAAAGTTCCCTCTTAGAACTGCTTTTGCTACATACCATAAATTTGATATGTTCTGTTTCCATTTTCATTTGTCTTGTGCTTTTTCAAAATTTCTTTTTTGACTTTGTTTTTGACCCTTTGGTTGTTTAAGAGCATGTTGCTTAATTTCCACATATTTATTAATGTAGTAATTTTTATTGGAATTAGTAACTCTATCCATTTTAATAATCATGGAAGATAAACATGTAACTGTTTCTGCCCTTTATTAACAAATTTGAATTGAAAATAAACTTATTTAATATCTGTAAATTGGAGATATAACATTATATGCCTCAAAGGATAGTTGTCAGGATTAAATGAGTTTACAGCTTTTACAAGATTTAGAACACTGTAGACACATAAGAAGCACATATAAATAAGAAAAACATCTTAGAGGAACAAACTAATAAACAATAACCTCCTTTTACTTTGTACAGCTAATATTACCATTTAAGTAATAATATGTAAAAAGGAATTTTTACAGTACAATATTCTTCTTATTTGCTAGCTATATAATAAAGATGCATAACAGATTAATTTCCATATTTTTTGTACACACTTTCATTTTCTAATTATAGTGTCACCAAAAAGAAGTTAAATCATGGCTTGAGCCAGACGAAAAAACAAAAAACTTCACTCATATGCAGAATATAAAACTGAAAGCAAAGAAAAAAGAAATGAACAAACAAACAAATAACCCATGGACACAATCAATAGTTTAATGTTTATTTGGGGATGAGTGGGTTGGGGAAGGGAGAAAGGGGAGGGGGTGGGGGAGGAGGGAGGGGGAGCTAAATATATGGTGATGGAAAGAGAGGTCACGTTGAGTGGTGATCTTATTATACAACAAGTTGACAACGCACTGTGGAGTTGTATGCCTGAAATGTAATTCTTGCTAACAGATGTCACCCCAAGGAGTCTAACAATAAAAATGAATTTTAAAAAAATCATGGCTTGATAAAGTGGTAATATTAATGGTGGAAAAGAAATGATTCTTTTCTCTTTATGCAATAAAACTTCTCCCTGCTGATGCTATGCTAGCAGAGTGAGCATCTGTTCACTTTCCTGGATAAAGGTGGCATGTGCCCCAACCAATCAAATTTCTCAGTTATGGGTGTTTAGACATACAATTCTTTACCAACTCTAAGACTTCACTCTTATTGTTGCAGGAAACTAGACCTGGCAGAAAGAAAGCATCACCCAAACACCAAAGATAGAAGAGGAAGGGGTTCTTTATTCAGCCGGCAAAGCCATGGCAGACAAAATTCTAAAATGGATGACCTCCTCAACCCACTCTGGTCTTGTCCTTTTATAGGACTTACAGGCTTTCAGACAGAGGGGCATTCAGGTTGCCTTTCGATTGGTGGTCCTAATACATTGGCGCGAGTTCTTGGTGGGCTCTTACAGAAAAAGGGAATTTAGGATTTATTGTTTTATTTTGGGGAACATTCTTGCACCAGGGCAGGAAGTATTTTATTGCAGGGAACATCTTTGCACCAAGGAAGGGAGTTTCTGGCATGCTAGATATGGGTGGATAACTCCTTAAAGCAGTGCCTCCTGCTTCATTTTCCCCTTTGAGACCTCATATAATTATTACTTTGGGGACTCCTCATTTGAATGCTGCTGCAGGATCTGATAGCGTTTTATATAGAATATATGTGATGCTGCCTTTTGAGTCACACTTGTCTCAATCTTTTAGCTTGTAGCTTTGACTGTTAGTGGGAGGAGACAGGGAACAATGAAACATAGCCTGATGATTGCTAGCATTCCACCTATTAGGGCTTAAATTCCTCTGAAGGTTGAAAACCATCTTCTCTATAAGCTCTGGGGATCCCATCCATTCTAGGTTTGCACCGGGATACGAGCTAACATCTGGATTTTTTTCTTACTATGCCCTCTGTGACCTGCCCCTAGTCATTAATTTGCAGGCAGCAATTAGTTAAGTTAAACCTTCTATGTATTCTTGCTTCTTGAGACAGTAAGTAATCTAAGGCCAGTCTGCTTTGATAGCCAGTGTTTCAGATATGGGTATGCTGCCGTACTAGGAGTGACCGTGTCCTGCCTGTCTCATTAGTTATGATTTCAAGCATTGCTTGTAATCTAATTATTTGGTTTAGCATGAAGATTGGTGTGAAATATCCCCAAGACTTATCCTGGGACCATGTAGTAGGGCCATAATATTGGATTATTTTTTCAGGGGGCTACTCATTATCCTTCTAATTCCCTATGATAACCTCTTTCCTTATTAGCATGTTTTGTCTCTATGAGACTTGGCAATATAAAGTGGGGACGGGATCAAAGAGTTATACAAGCCTAAAAAATTTTGCAACCCTTTTCTATTTTGAGCCTTTTGCTCTGATTCATTTAGCCCTAATATACCTATAGTTTTAGTTATTTATAAGGAATAGGGTGCCATCCTCATCAGCTACTTCTTGCATAACTGTTAGGGTTGTGTCATCTGCCTAGGAGAAAAACCAAGTAAACACTGGGGAATAGGTGGGTATTGTCCTCTGGTCTGAAGCAAAATGTATTGTCCTATATCCTTCTTTGGTAGAGGTGGGCTGGAAGACTTTCTGGGGTATCATTTGTATCCTGATGGTCCTTAAGATGAAATTGGTCTCAGGTAACTAGAGGAAAATTTTAGTCTTTGGTTGTCATGTAGCCCTTGGAATCCAGCTAGTGAGAGATCTGCAAACTGAAGCACATTGAATACAACAGTAAGACATGATTCCTATGATGATAAACAAACAAAAAAAGATGAGAAACATTTATTTTAAGCCAGCAAAATTGAGAAACCAGGAAGTAAATGAGGAAAGATCAAAGCTGAAAAATTCTTCTGTTTGATAATGGTCACTGATAGAGACAAGCTGAAACACCGGATGGCAGTGACAAGCTTTATTGAAAAAGCTGCTGGGCTGCCTCACAATGGGAGAGCAGCAGCTCCGACCATTGGACGGTGAAGTTATATAGGTAGGAGAGGCAACATGTAGAAGGAAACCTAGGTGGTCAGTACTGATCGGTCAAGCATAGACTTTAATTGTCCAGGTGGTTACTATTGATTAGTTAAGCATAGGTGTCAATTGTCCTGGTTGCAGTAAGGGCTAAGGTAAGTAAGTTTCAGTTTCTCAAACTAAATTTCTGTTTCCTGAACTAATTCTCAGTCTCCCGGGTTAATGTCAAATCTTAGTATGGTCTCGGTTAATGTTAAATCATAGTATGGTTAAGAAAGAGAAGGAGAAGATGGTGGGGTAGGAGCCATTCTATATTGAATCTATCATTTCCAGCCTTTTTTTATATGAAAAAAGGCGAAGGTTTTGGCTCTTCTAGCTACTTCCTGCTGTAATGGGGCATCGATCAGGGAAGCAAAGGCTGGGGGGATGCCAGTAGAGCATTTGTATAGAGTTCGGTGACATTTTGATTAGTGAAGGCCTGCATCTGGGACTGTAAAAAGTTAGTGAAGCACCTGACAAGACAGGGTCCAAATAGGAGAATTATTGCTATTAATTATACTCTGAAGGAAATAGGTATAGATTAGGCTGTCAGCCAGAGCTGTTGGAGAGATCTTTGGTGGCCTCTGGAATGGTCGCAGAGAACATGTTCTGGAGATCCTCAAAGAGGTCAGATCTATAAAGGATGACTTAAATTGAGGTTTTGAGTTCTAGTAGATATCTTTGAGCAATGGGGTATTGGGGAACACTAGGGGAAAGATGTGGATCATGAAGACAAACCAGGACAGGTATGTGGTGTGTGGCCCTGGATGGACTGTCAATATCCCAAACTAGAGGGTTAATGGAAGAGCGGGATAGGGGGAAGGAGTTGATGGACCTGTTAAGGAGTCTGGAGCCAAGTTAGCAAGTAATAGCAGGGTATGATCCTGTGGCGTGGAACCAGGAATAAAGGGAAAGGAGATGGTGGCTTTAAATTTGGATAAGATGTCTCACTCCAATAAGGGGATTGGACATCGAGGAATGACTAGAAATTGGTGTTCAAATTGGGCAGTATTAAAGGTGCAGAGAAGCGGGGGTGTAAGGCAAGGATGGGTAGTTTTACCTGAAACACCGATAATAGTGGTAGGAGATAAGAACGTGGGACCTGCAAACTCAGGTAATGTGGAATAAGTGGCCCTCGTATCCAAGAGGAACAAGATCGGCTTACCTGAGACCAGAAGCATTACCCGGGGTTCCGATTGAGTGATCTCTGTAGGGGCTGTGGACCCAGGGCATAGTCAATCCTCACCTGTCAATCCCAACAGATCTGCCTGAGGCATGTTGCTGAATAGCATCTACAAGCAGTTGGTATTTAGCCTGATCTCTGTTTTATTTGGCCTGTTTTCTTGTTCCTCTCTATTATTAAATACCTTGAAGGCAAAATTGGGGAGCTCCCACTGTGGAGTGGTTGGGCCATCATCAAGTTTCTTTAGTGTTTTTCGGATATCTGGGGCAGATTGGGAGATGAAGTGAGAATGGAGGAGAGCCATACCATGGGGAGAAGTGGGGTCCATATGAGTATATCGAGAATATCACTGGAGGGCTTTGGTACATTTATTTCCTTCTAAGTCTCCAGGGGAGATACCTCTGGGCGTGGGGCTCTTGATTGAAAATTCTGATTGACAAGGGGCCTGTTACATAATGCCTTCGGACTGTGCATGCCCTTTCCCAGAGTTCAGTCTGTATTAAAGAACTTCCAGGTATATGTGTGATATTAGAATGATGGTATAATGAGGCCCAGGTGAGATGAAGATCATTGTCATTCTCACTGTGCAGGCACTAGGAACTGCCTCAAACTGGTGGGCTTCTTGGGCCCTGTAACTTTCTTGTATTTGCCTGGAACTTCCTCCTGTGACTGCCTACCCTGGGACAGGGATTACTAGTGAGAGGGTAGTTTCAAGGCTGTGACTATTCCAGCAGGGCGAGTTTCATGCAAGGGATCTTGAGATCTCCCCTATTCTATCTGCCTTCCTCACATTTCCTTGAGAGACGTGATCCCCACAAATCTCCATGAGAAGCTGAGAGGCTGGTGGTCTCATCTTCTGTATCTGCTTCCTGCTGAGGATGGTCATTTTCCCTACCTATTGGGGATCTATGGAGCTCTCGTCCTATCTGATCTAAAAGGAAAAGGGGTCTTGAGATCTGCCACATTGACTCCTTTGTTGAGATGGGCTGGAAGCCTTGTTGGGATATCGCTAGTATCCTGATGGTTCCTAAATTAAGAGAAATTAATTCAGTTAGTACTTAAAGGCATTGATGTAAGGAATAGGTTTTAAAGCCCTTATCACTAGGTGGTTTCAGGATGGAAAGTCTGTTGCTCAGGGTGAGGAGCCAGAGAAAATTGATAAGGAGAGCGATTAAGACTTTGGACTAGGAAAAAGGTGAAACTGAGAGCTAAAAAACAAGGAAAATGAGTCTTTAGTAAAGTGGGGGGATGGCTGCTCTGTTTGGCCCATATCATGTCCCTCCTGATAGTAATAGGGTCTCATATTTATGAGACTAATTTGAGATGGGTTTGTTTACTTTGTTGTTGGAGGTAGATTCTAGCCTTAGGTCACTGTTTAGACCTTGGTATCCAGCTAGCAAGAGACATACAAGCAGGGGTGCATTGGATGCAGCAGCATGATTTGATCCCTGTAATGATGAATGAAAGGAAAATGAGGAATATTTGTTTGACTTTGCCTTTAATCAGCTGTGATTGTCTGAGAGGTTAAAATAGCACATTCCCTTAAATTTTTCACATCTATGATTGTGCCTTAATAGTAGATAATCTATAGCAGCTCTGTTTTCAAGGACAGCTTTTCTGACCTGTCTTAGTTTTTCTCCAATGGCATAGATGGCCTAAGAGTTTGTTTTTAGAGCTTTTGTGATGGAGCAAGCAACTTTACTAATTCTGTATCTGGGGCAATAACCAATGACTGGCTCTAAAAACAGAGGTAAAGACACATTCTTTTGATGGGATTATAGCAGAAACTTTGAAAGGAAACATACCTTTGTCCTTTTAAAGTCTGATCGGCTACTTTTACTTATTTTTTAAGGTATAGGTCACTAGTAAGAAACAACAGACTGTGTATGAACCTAAATTTTCATGCCCAAGAAGGTTTTAGAGGAATTAGGTCCAGAATGAGTGGCCAAGACAGAGTAAATGGCTCCTAATAGCAATTAGAATGTCAACAGGCTTGCCTGCCATGTCAAGGGTCATCCATAGTTCTTTCCCTGTCATAGTGGTGGTCTTTTCCTTGTTGGGAGCTGCTGGTTATTTTAGGCCCTGTCAGTTGATTGCAGCCATCATTCAGCCATGTGGCAAAGTTAGTCCCTGATCCCTTCAGAATAAGGAATAATCCTCCTCTTGTGCCCATTTAGTCTTTCACAGGGGGGCACAGCTGCTTTGGAGGACACAGCTGTTTTGGAGGATTGAGGCATTCCTTGTTTCAGAGGTCTGGGCTTCTATACCCACAGCAGGCTCCTTTACCTGGTGTTTTCTGGGTGTTTTGGGGTGGCCCTGACGTGGCTTTAGCCTTGGTACCTCTATAGTGGTAGCCAAAAGTCTGGCCTGTCTCTGGTCTTGTTTCCGATCTCACTGTTTCTTCCTCATTTTCCTGTCTCAGTTACTAAAGACATTGGAATAAATTTCCTTGGCCTTCCTTAGGATCTGATCCTGCCCATCAGGGATAAACAATCCATCCTAATAACTAAAAAGGCAAACAATTAGCATTTCTATTTGCAAATCTATGAACACAAAAGAACTATTAGCAATTTTAAAGAGGACACAAGATACAGTTCCAAAGAGGCTAAAAGCTGACTTGAGAGACTTGATTTTAAAAGTGTCTTTTTTATCTAATATATGAAGACATATTTGGTGTCTGATTATAAGGGAACCAGGAGACAAGTGGATTTCCCTGTTTTCTGAAAGATCAGTTTAGTTACCTTTTAAAGAGTTTCTTTTGCATTACAACATAAAAACTTGCATACAAGGAATCATTTTTTGATTCTCTAACAAAACGGTTCTAACTGCAAGACAGCATAAGAGTTTAAGAAAAGAGAAAGAAAGAAAAAAATTGAAAAATCATCTTAAAATATATATAGAGAAAGACTGAGCAGTGTTGTAACTGAGCATCAATTGTTTTGTTAGTTTATCCTAATTGACTACATAGGCATTTGTGAGGGGCAAAATATTAGTGCAACTTCACTCCGAGAGAGCAAAATCACTCGGCAGCTGCTTCCAGATAATGATCTTGCATTAAGATTTTTCCCAGTCCCAGGTAGCCCCTGAGACTCCAATAGGCCAAAAGGACTTACTTATTGAGGGCCCCAATGATACCCTCAGCTGGTTTAAACAGGCATTGGACTGAGCATGAAGAAGAGGACAAGCCAGACAGTAGTGAAGGACATAGAAACCAAGACTGGTTGGACTAGACCCTAGGCAGAGATACTTTTGCCAGAGCTATTCAAGGGTGGTGGTTTCCAGATAGTGGGGATTGTACAGACAGCAGGAAAAATGTAGACTTTGGGGGAAGAGACAAAAGGGGTCTGAGGAGATAAAGAGGACAGATAGAGTGTGCCTAAGGTCTGAGAGAACAGAGGAAGAGGAAAGGAGTCTCACACCCTTTCAAGATATAGAGAGATCCCCAGGCAGTGCCCTGGGTTTCGGATTCTACTAGAGAGTGGCCCTGGCCAAAAACCTCAGTTCCCAGAGACATCTCCCTCAGGGTCTCTGGAGAAACTAAAAAAGGAAAAGATAGGGGGCTCACAGCATGTGTAGCCATCACATGCTGAGTGTTAGGTACCCCGAGAAGGTAGAGTTCCCAAGAAAGGGAGTGGAGAGACAGTGAGAGAGGGAGCTCCCAGTGCCACCTGCGCACCTGAGGCTCTAGGATCTGTCCCTCTCCAGGACAAAAGCATGAATAAGGCAGAGAGGACTTGGTCAGGAATTGAAGCAGAGAGGGAAGTGATCTGAGCTTCCTGCAGAAATCAGCAAGATGGAAAAGGAGCAGAGGAAGAGAAAAATCAAGTCTCTGGAGAGACATCATGCCATACAAACATAGACCTGACTGTTGCTTGGATTATCTTGAGCCTGGCAGGTCCTAAGTGACCTGTTCCAAGACCAGGTTATCCTGTCACAGGAGTATTCAAGTGGTAGATGCCCTAATGGCTTTTAACTGTCTGACCCGTGCCCGCAAAAGAGGGCCAACATATGATAGTGGGGACATAGAAGTGCAAACAAAGGAGTTTTGGGATCCCCTAAAAAGGGGCTTAGTTTTGAGAACCAGAAGAATCTGGAAAGTAGAGAAAGATTGGTAGAGGGAGGGATGAGAGCGCAGGGTGAAAAAGCTGCACATGAGGAATCGCAGGGTCCTTGCCAGTGCTGTGACAATAATTGTCTAAGTCCATGAGAATGTTGAAATCAAAGGTCCCATTTTCAGGCCATTGTGATTGGTTGTCCAATCAATATTGAGGCCAGGCTGTGTCACAGAGAAAGACCAGTCATTTAGGTTTGATCTCACCTGCCAGCCCAAGAGGCTTGAGATTGGTGGGGAGACAGCCAAGTGGCGTGTTCTGAGGGGGTTTAGAATATGAGGAGCCCATTGGGTGTAGAGGGTGAGTATAATTAGGCAAACAGTGAGGAAAGGAGAGGCAAAGTGCGTCTTTGTTACCTTCTAGATTTCTCCAGAGCTCTCCCGCGAGAACATAGGAGTGATCTCTCATCCCCAGTCATCACCGGGAAAGAAGATATTCAAAACAAGGGGAACTTCTGGCCAGGTACCTGGACGTTCGTAGAACAAGAGTAGACAGGAGGCCCAAAGTACAGTAGTGATTAGTCAATAATACTCATCCTAGAAGTAGTGAGGTGGGAAGGAGAGGGGGTCAGGATGGCCATGACCAAGAGATTCTAGGCGACTGGCAAGGTGACAGAGATTACAAGGCACCCGGTTTGGCAGGGTTTGGGAAGGGAGGGCTGGGAAGGGAGGGCCGGGAGGGCCAATCAACCCCTGGTTGGGTGTTCATCCAAGTCCCAGTGCTCCCATCCTGGGTTTTGGCACCAAAATGATAGAGATGAGCTGAAACACCGGGTGGCAGTGACAAGCTTTATTGAAAAAGCTGCTGGGCTGCCTCACAATGGGAGAGCAGTAGCTCTGACCATTGGACGGTGAAGTTATATAGGTAGGAGAGGTTGCTAGGCAACATGTAGAAGGAAACCTAAGTGGTCACTACTGATCAGTCAAGCATAGACTTTAATTGTCCAGGTGGTTATTATTGATTAGTCAAGCATAGGTGTCAATTGTCCTGGTTACAGTAAGGGCTAAGGTAAGTTTCAGTTTCCCAAACTAAATTTCTGTTTACCGAACTAACTCTCAGTCTCCTAGGTTAATGTTAAATCATAGTATGGTCAAGAAAGAGAAGGAGAAGATGGTGGGGTAGGAGCCATTCTATATTGAATCTATCAGTCACTATGTTACAAATTTGTTTGAATTTGCCTTCAATTAACTGTGAGTTATCCGAGAAGTTAAAACAACATAGCCCTTTAAATTCTTTACATCTATGATTGTGTCTTAACAGCAAGTAATCTATAGCCGTCGTTTTCAAGGATGGCTTCCCTGACATGTCCTAGTTCCTCTCTAATGGCATGGATGGCCTGGGAAGTTGTATTTGCATAACTGACTGAAGTAGTGGAGCAGCTATTTAAAATTGTATCAGCTGAAACATTAAGACAATAGTGATTGACTCCTTTTATTTATTTGCTTATTTGTATGTTTATTTATTTTTCTAAGGTATAGGCCATTGGCAAAAAACAAACTGAGTATGAACCTAAATTAATTTTACACCTAAGATGGTTTTAGAGGAATTAGGTACAGAATGAGAGGCCAAGACAGAGTAAATGACTCCTAATATTAATCAGGAAATTAACAGGCTTGCCTGCCACGTCAAGGGTCACTCTTAGTTCCGCCCCTGTCCTAGTAGTGGCCTCCTCCTTATTAGGAGCTTCTGGTTATTTTAGGCTCTGTCAGTTGATCACAGTCATTTGTGGAGAAGTTGGTCCCTGCTCCCTTCAGAACAGGGAACAATTCCTCCTCTTGAGCACTTTAGGCTTTCATAGGGGACACAGCTGCTTTGGAGGGTGCTGCTTTTAGGGCGCTTTTTGTTTCAGAGGTCTGGAATTCTATACCCAAAGCAGGCTCTTTTATCTGGCACTTCTCTTCTGGGGTTCCTGGGTGGCCCTGAGGTGGCTTTAGCCTTGGTCTCTCTGTAATCGTGGCCAAAAGTCTGGCCTGTCTCTGGTCTTGTTTCCTGTCTCACTGTTCCTTTTTTCCTCATTTTTCCTGTCTTGGTTGCTAAAAGCATTTAAATAAATTTTGTTGGCCTTCCTTAGGATCTGAGCCTTCTCATCAGACATGTAACAATGGATCAGAGGGATCTTAAGCTTTTTCAGTTTAACTACATGTCAAAATTTTAAGATTTTCTCTTCATAAACCTTATATAACTTTCTTTAGTTTGTCCATTTCTTTCTACTCATTTAGAAATAACTATCTTTATGACAAACTATTTTCTTTTAATTCCTTTAAAAATGTATTTCCATACCTTGTAACTTTTTAAAACATGCATCCTCCTTTTTTATATTAATTAGCACCTATAACCCTCAGAATCTTAATTTTTACTGACAACAAAAAAGGCAAACAATTAGCATTTCTTTTGGCAAATTTACAAACACAGAAGAACTATTAGCAATTACAAAGAGGACTCAAGTTCCCCCATTCATTTTCTATAACTCCAAGGAAGTTAAAATGCTGGTTTGAGAGAGGCTTGATTTTTAAAATGCCTCTCTTTTTCTTTCATTATTGCTGTTTGTTTTTTATTTTCTTATTAGTATTTTATCAGAACTACTCACACATGTTTGATCTGAAGCTAACTTTACCAAAGGTTTGGGAACAAAGAATTTGAAACGAAATAGTAGACATCCTTAAAATAGTCCTTTAGCCATCTCTGTAACTCTTCCAGTCTGCCTTTGTGTCACCATCCCATTTTTTTTTCTAGACCATTCCCTGAGCTCCAGTTTCTGAGGCAGGCAGTTAGAGAAAAGGAAAGAGTTAACAAAAACAAGTTTGAGGGATAGTTAACAAGAACTAAGTTTAGCTGAACTTGGCATTCTGCAAAAATCAAAGAAATGATAGGGCTACTGCTGTCGTTTTTTTTTGAAATAGCAGCCCTGACCTTGGGACACAAACTTAGCTGAGCTTGGCCAGCTGCAAAGAGAAATTAAATCTCTATTCAGATCATCCTTATCCTCCAACATATCCTAATATGCCTTATTACCTTATACATATAGCATGACCAACATGTCTGATACTCCAGTGCAGTAAGAAAAGATGACATCATTCTTCTTATCTCACAGGTGCTAAGCAAAGAAGTTCTCTGCCTAGATAAGGCAGGGCTTTCCCACAGGCCAAAGGGAATAAAATTACCAAAGTCTCGCTGATTGGGGCTCTGAGGTATTTGCCTACTCGACCTTGCTTCTATCTCTTAGGAGTGTATTTTTCCTTTCAATAAACTTTTTTTTTGTTTTACCTTATTTTCATTACCTTTCTGGATATCTGATACTGAGAAGGGCACCTGTACCCTAAGAGTGCCCTCCATTTCAGCCATTTCCCCAAGGGGCAAAATAGAAGATGGGATTGCAGGGTATAGTGTCCCACTCCGAGTGTGGGAAGGGTTAAGAACTTCTTCAGGATTCTCAGGCAGGGTAGTTCTTTCAGCTTCATGAATGCTTTTTGCTGGTCAGATCCCTATTCTATTGGCTCCCTCTCTCCCCCGTTTGTGGCCTTTTAGAGCGGTTTGGCCAGAACCGCAAAGTTTGTGATCCATATGCGGCAAAATCCCACTGCTACTAGGAACTCTCTAATCTGCCTTCTCACCTTTGGGACTGGCATATTTTGAATAACCTGTTTTCCTTTTACCTTATCCACATTGAACAGGGCTGCCTCTTCCTTGGGGCCTGCTCTCAGTGAGGCTGCTGGATCTTTTCCTCGCCAAAGACATCCCCCCACCCCATTTCCGGCGGAAGGTGCACTGGTCATGCCTTAAAGAGGAGCTTCTCTGTTGACCCTTCAGACCTCTAGCTTCCTTTTCTCCAAGAATAATGTATCCAGCAAGGTTAGCATTTAAAATCGAAGGACAGATAAAGAGCTTCTCAGATAAGAAAAAGCTAAATAAATACATCACGACCAAAGCAGTACTACAAAGATTGTTAGAAAGAATTCTTTAAGATGGGAGGAGGGTTGGGAGAGTGGGCAAAATAAGGGAAAGGGATGGAGAAATTTCATTTGATTGTTAACATAAAATCAAAAGCAACACAGAAACAAAACTTATGAACACAGTAAAAAATTGAGTAGTTACTGAGGGAAAGGGAGGAGAGGGGTGGAAGGAGAAGGGACAGGAATAAAAATATATGGTGATGGAAAGAGAACTGACTCTGAGTAGTGAACACATAATACAACACATATAAGATCTAGACTGGAGTACCCTGATGGTGTAGTGGCTTAAGGCTTCGGCGTTGGCATTGTCAGCGCTGTGGCCTGGGTTCGATTCCCATTCAGGGAGTTACCCACATACCAAAAAAAAAAAAAAAGATGTAGACTTTTACACTTGGGACCTATGTAATTTTTACTAATCAATGTCACCCAAAAAAATTGGAAAAAAAAGCAATGTGTCTACTTTGTTTCAATAAAATCCTCATAATTTAAAATATCCAGGGGACTCTTGTCTATCAAAATGAGACCCTTTATTGCCAGTACTCCACATCTTGGAACTCCTCTTAAGAAAATGCCTTTAGAATCAATATCTGAATCATACAAGAAGCACACTCATTTCTTCAGATCCACACCTAATCTTAGAACAAAAACAAAATTACCCAGTTTGAAGCCCACCCCCACCACAGCTCATTAGGCTTGACTTTCTGCAAAATATATGTCCTTACCAAATTTTAATCTACTCTCAGAAGACCAAACTTTTACAACACTGAACATCATAAGAATGAGCTCTGAAGGTAGTTCCCAAAGAGAAGAATCAAAATGTTGGGAGACTCTCAATTCCACTGTAGTAAGTGTATGGCCCCAAAAGGTACAACACTTATTTTTATGTTTAAAATATGGAATGTTATCTAAAGTGTAAAAAAAATCAGTTTAAAGTGGATTAAAAATGTAAACTTCATCATTTCTAAAAATAAAAATGGGGATTAAAAAGCACTGAATTTAGAGGGTTATTGTAATAAATAAATAAGAGATACGAATACATCTTATAACCCCCAAAATGGACATTCACGAGTAAGACGCACATGTATATAGACAAGTAAGCATAAATATATACACATACTAACCAGTACAGAAAATTGATACTATTATATTCATATCTTTTACCTATGTGTGAAACCTGAGGAAGAGTTGATGATAAAAATGAAAGAAATAAACAGTTGAGCTTAGTTGGATTAAAAGTGTATAAATGTCTAATCATTAATCACTATGTTGATTTGTATACCTGAAACTAATAATAATAATAATAATAATAATAAATACTAAAGGAAAAAGAGTAGAAAGGTGACTATGGATATAAAAGCAGAATCAGATGGCTTGAATTTTACTGTTTCACTTTTTCCATCTTAATATCAAATGATGCTGTCATAAAAGGTTAAATCCTGAAGAGAGGACTGCATTTAAATACAACGAATAAGAAATTTTCAGTAACTGCTAATGGAGCCTAATTGTTCCTAAATTGACTTAAGATTTCTTATTCTTCTTTTTTTTTCTTTTTTTTTCAACAGCTTTTCTTTAATAAAAGTTCCTAATTAGCAAATCAAACTTTCTTTTAAATACAGGGTTCCTGGATCTTTACCTGTAACACCTCACTGAAGCATCTGATTCTTTTATTTTTTAATTCATTTTTATTGTTAGACTTATTTGGGTGACATCTGTTAGCAAGGATTACATAGGTTTCAGGCATACAATTCTACAGTGCATTGTCAACTTCATGTATAATAAGTTCACCACCTAATGTGACTTCTCTTTCCATCACCTTATATTTAGCTTCCCCCCCTCCTCTCCC